>WEKX01023113.1:793585-839596 GCA_013390025.1 Pitta sordida
GGTGGGTGGGTGTCAGGGAGCTCTGTGCAGGCGGCTGCAGCCCCAGGCTCCCCTGCCACTGTCGCTGGTGGAGCAGGCAATGCTTGTGGTCTGCAGCCAGGGTCAGGTGTGAACACTGCTGGCATGTACAGACAGCCACTGCCAGAACAACAAATGCTTGGGGAGCAGAAAGGGTCCCCTTGATGCCAGCAAACCACAACTGAGCTCTTACCACGGACCTGCTGCAAATGATGGTCTGAGCAGTCAGGAGGCACCTCCAGGGACGGTGACTTCTCCACCTCTCTGGGCACCTATTGCAATATCTAATCAGCCTTTCTGGGAAGAAATTCCTCCTAATATCTAACCTAAACCTCCCCTGCTGCACCTTAAGACTATTCCCTCTTTCCTGTCGCTGGTTACCTGGGAGAAGAGTGCCACCCACACCTGGCTGGCTGTGTGGTGTGTGCATCTGTGACAGAGTGTGGGGCCACCAGAGTGAAATCCTGCTGTCTTGTACCCCCAGCCTGCTGGGAAAGGCCACGAGGACCCAGCTTGCTCTGTTATAACACTGGAGTTGGAGTGATGGTGGCATTTGTGGAAGAAATATATCATTAGCACAGGAATCCTTCCCTATAGGTTGTGGCATGCTCTTGGGAATGCTGTCTCTTGTACAAGGCAAGTTGTTTTACTGGAGATGCCATGGACATGAAGATGTTCCCAGTTCCTCCCCAGGAGCTGAGCAGCAAGTGTGGCCACAGGGACTGGAGGCACTGCACGGACATTTTCCGGCAAAAGGCCACGTAGGAGGCTGAGAAAGGAAACCAGACTGCTGGCAGCCGTGCTGAAGCCACAGGTGGCGAAAAAACCACATAACCAAAAGTCGACCTTAAGAAAACAACCTGATCCCCTCCCCCTGCAACCAGAGCCACCACTCACAGCAGGCACCATCTTTACATGAGCTTGCACAGACCCAGGGGTTTCTTCTCCTTGGCAAACCCATGACATGCCCTGGCACCCCAAACTACTCCAGAGAGCTCAGCTCCCAGATGAAAAGCACCTGGACAGTCCTGTGCCCTGGTCTTGCCTACACTGATGGAGCTGAGAGGATACCAGGAAGGATCTGCGGGTGCCAGTATGAAGGTGGCATTGTGGAGAGCAAGGTTTATCCATTTTTCCTGACTTCCGTGCTATAAATGAACCTAAGAGCTGAAGGGCAGCTTTGTCCCTGATCTCCCAATGCCTTCCTGTAGGTTTTCAGACAAGACATTGAGTCTCTTGATCCCAGGGAGGATAATCACTTCCATGGCTGTTGGCAACGATAGGAGCTGGCTGCCCTCAGTGCTCAGTAGCTTGAGGCTGAGCATTTGCTCCATTCCCTTGGTGAGAGGAGGAATTATTTACTAGGGAAAAGATCCTCATTACAGCTGGAACACATCCCAGGGACCAGTGACCTCAAGAAAAAGCAAATTTGGTGGTGAAACCAAGAGCAGAGGTAAAAAGGCCAGTCTGGTGACAGGGTCTTTGCCCAGGCCAAGCCCAGTTGGCAATGGCTGATCCTCTGCCAGGCTCAGGGACCACTGGAGGAGCAGGATCTCCCTGTGGCACCGTGCGTGGTGTCGGGGCTCGTGCCCCCTGCTCTAGCCCCCCTGCTCTGCAAACAGGAAGCTGGCAAGCAGCTGCTGAATAAGTCATTTTGGGGAGTTTGTACCAAACTGGCTTTCAACTCCTGAATGTGTAGGAAGGAAAAAGCTGTGAATACGCCTTTGTGACCAAGTTTGGCACCAGCCTCACTCTGCAAGAGGGACAAGAATGTGGCCATTTAGAGGGGATTCAGCTGCCCTTTAAGAAATGAAATGATCCCTTCCCTTTCCTGCAAGGCTTTATTCAGGGGAGAATAGGAATGAGACAGTGAGCAGCTTCTTTCTCTTGCTGCCACTGAGGGCTGTGATCCAAACCATGGATGTTGGAGCACTGGAGCGACCCCACTCCTGGGAATCTGCACAGCCCAGCAAGGACCTGCTGGTCCCTCTTGGAATTGAACTGGGGCAGTGAAGCTCCAGATCTCACTTTGCTGGATGATTGGTGCACCCTGAGGTGACTCTGTTGGGACTCCAGCAAAATATCTGTCCGTCTCCTCCACTGGGCTTGGCTGGGGGGGGCAGTTTGGAATCAAGCAGTTTGGAAGGTTTTGCCCTTTTCTGAAACAATCCCCCACCCATTTTTGGAGAAGTTTCTGTATGTTACATTAAAAATGGACTGTATCCAAGCATTTGCGGGCTGGGTTGGTTTTTTTTTTTTTTTGGAAGGGCTTAGATATTTTGTACAGAACTTTCCTTTGTGGACAAGTTGAAATCCAGGGGTTCTGTAGTCATATGGAATGAAGACAGACTCTGTTTTATCAAACCCTTAGGGATGCTGGCTGACTGCTTTCTGTGTAGTTGGACCTTTGACCATATTCACTGGCACAATTGCACATCCAGTGACAGAGGGAACAGGTCTCTGGGGCACCCAGTCTGCCTTAGACGAGGCTCCAAGAAAAAAGCTTGGTCACACATACACCCAGAACTTTTCCAAAGAGTGACTTAGGAGTTTTCTGAATGATTGGCTTTGGGACGTCACAAGTCCTGTAGCAGTAGGAAGCTCCAGATGATTTCAAAATGCTTCATGTGCCAGGAGAAAGGAAAAACAAGCAAGGCAGACATTAGTAGGTTGGCTAGTGCTAAATCATATTGCTCCACTGGGATCATTTTCTCCACGTGTGGACTTTTTGCATGAAATGCTTGTAATAAAATGTAATACATGCATGGGGCTTGGGTGGGAGTCAAGATTAACAGTTGCTTTCTTCTCGGGTTTCATTCCTTCCTTGCCTTCCCCTGGTTCGGCATCTTATGACAATCATAAACACAGTGCTAGTTAAGAACTTTGCTGGCAGCTTCCTCTTTCAACCATGCCCTGTAGAAAGTCTGGGAAGGCAGAGACAGCTCCCCCAGTGCCTCCTCATCTAACATCAGCCACAGATCCTTTAGTTCCTGCACCAGAAGTTGTGCTGGAAAACAGGGAGCCTTTACAGCTCAGTGTGTTTGACAGATGTTTGTAGGCTCACTGCTGATGGGGTTAAAGTACAAATACTCCTTCTGTTCCTGTTTTGCATAGCACCAGTGTTTCAGTGTCACCACAACATCCCATGTGGGAGCCTCAGGAGAGGGGAGAGGCAGGGAAACTGGAGAGCCCAGTGAAGGGCCACTGGGACAACTGGGCAGGAGACCTGAGGGAGCAGCTTTGCTCACTCTGTAGGATGAGGTGGAGGGGATTGAATGGCACCTCACACAGCCCATGGAGGGGGACAGGGACCCTGCAAGGGCAGGAGGACACAGGAGTGACAGGAGGAACCAACTGCACATGAAGATGGGACTCATCCCTGGGCAAGCAGCCCAGCCCCGGGACAGGACCCAGACAGGTGGTGGGATCTCCATCCTTGGATACCTTCAAAATCCAGCAGAAAGGCCACATTTTAGACATGCCAGAGACAGAGCTCATGAAACCTTTGGAAGCTGGTAGCTTCCAAAAATCAGGAATAGCAGGGAAGGACCAAACCAGCAAAGCAGTGACAGACTGGGAAGAGGAGCCACCTTCCCAGCTGTACCTTTTCAGTTACTGGGCAGCACAGGGGGGTGACAAAGTTTAGATGAGAACCCAGGAAATTGATTGTTTGGAATAGTTTTTTACACTGAATATTATTGTTCCTTAAGTCTAACTAAATGCAGTTTGACACAGTTAAATTAGTTGTTGCTGAAGAGTGGATCTATGTTACTGAAACAGAGAGAGTTGATTTTACTTTGAAATTTCAGCCTCTTACTTTGTTACTTGCCAATGCCAAAACTATCCTCAAAGATTTATGTAAAGACTTGCTGGATTTACACAAAGCCTTGTTATTTCAGCTGAGCAAGTGCTTTACAAGCTCATTGTCAGTAACGGAATTATTTTTTCTCCAATTACCGAGTTCATATTTTTATATCAAGATAGCAAATCTCTGCTCTGTCTTCAAAATTGTAGCTTATTGCTGACAGACCAACCAAAATTCCTCAGCTTTTATGAACTACTTCAGTACGTTTGTGAGTGACTGAACTGGAAATGTTTTTTTTTGTTTTGTTTTGGATTGATTTTTTAATTCAATTCACTTGTAGTTAATACAGGCACTTAGGAGATGGTGAACTAGAGCTGGGTTTGAGTCCCTTTCCATGAGGCTTTTCTGGCTGAACTGACCTAGATCACTCCTTATTGCCAGTTTGGAATGTTCTCCTCCAAGGCTTGACCTCTGCAGCAGATTAGAAATCACCTGGCCCAACCTGGAGGATGCTCCTCCTGGCTGCAGGCTACCAAACCTTGCTGGTCCAGCTGACATCACTTCTCACAGTGCTTTGGGGATGGGCCTCTTTGGCATTTGCAAGCTGATGTGTGTGTTCCTACCTCTTCTACTCCTCTTCTTCATCAACAGGAGGGACTCTTAGTACTGGAGTCCAGTGTGATACCAGAGGCTGATCCCCATCTCTGGTGAGGGGGACAAGCAAGGACCCCAAATAACACCACAACATTCAGCTACAGGTCACAGAGCTCACACTCCTCGAGGCTCATTCTTCCCTCCTGGCATCCATCCAACATTAGCAGAAGTTGGACATTTAGATGAAAGTCCCTGTTCAAAATCCAGGCATTCCAGGATTAGAGATCAGCAAGTAAAAGGTAATTTGTGCAATTTGGACTCAGGCTCTTCCAAGCCTGCATTCCAATAGCGAGGGTTGATCACACCCTTGGCCACTGCTCCCTGTATCCAACTGCTTTATAAGAGTCCTTGTGTGCCTCTTGGAAATAAATGTGCTCAGTTTTGAAATTCTGAAGGAATATTATTTCATCTCTTGCCAAGAGTGGATTGGAAAATGATAAGAGTCTTTCAGGCTACATAACAGATATTTGGGGAGTTTCATCTTACTTCTATGACATTTTTATTCCTTCCATATGAAACACACATATATGTATCTTATATATATATATATGTTAAAAGCCCCTTTTTGTGTTGAAGTAAAGTGGGGAGAAGGAAGCTATTTTGTTAAGTGACATTTCCTAAATAATTTGGAACACATAGCCTTCCTCACACATGATTTTTTTCCTTTTTTTTCCTCTCTTTTTTTTTTTTCTTTGGTCAATTCCCCCAATGCATTGACCAAAATGAAAATTGCCATTTTGATCTGAGTGGATTTTCTGGGTGAAGTACAGTTGAAAATAAATATGTCCCTGAGGGCTACCCATGAAATCCTAGTTGTATATCATTTCCACTCCTCCACCTCCTCCTGGCACTGCAAACACACACATTCCCTGTGGCTAGAGCAAGAAGTGATCAATTGGAATTAATCTGGGCAGAAAATGAAGGGGTTGAGTTTGGATGTGATTTCCTTGTGCTCTGCTGGGCAGCAGCTCCTGTGGCTGTGAGTGGTCTGGGGCACCAGCACCATCCCAAATCCTCAGCATTTGGCTTCTTCATCCCCTGGTTTTGGTCTCCCCGTATGGACTCAGTGAACACACCTGTGAAGTGAATTATTTGTCCCCGGTTTGGGCTGAATAAGCTACAGACAAGGGTGGTGGGGCTTGGTTTTATTTTTAGACCTTTTCCATGGGCTTAACCTCCCCAGTCTCTGTGCCAGCTCAGCCCATGGCACATGCAGCACCTCACCATGTGCCTGGACCTGCCAGGTTAAGGTCACCTCTGTGTCCCCCCCTTGGCCGCTGCATGATCCCACACGATAATGTCTGCACTGCCTGCTGGTGCCTGAGGGTGACACAAGCTTCAAAAGACTTCCTGACCAGTGTTAGGTTTTTGAACTTCATGTAAATCGAGTTGATTACAGGAAATTCAAGTTGCAACATAGCTTCTTGTTAGTAGGGTTTTTTTTTTTACTTTTTTTTTTCTTTTTTGGAAAGCAAAAGGTATTTTATTTGCACTCCAAAAAAATGTTAATATGGTTTTTTTTCCTGCAGGTCAAGCAGCACCATTCCCATCTTGGCATCCAATCTGGAGGTATCTGTGCTCCACACAATTTGCACCAACACTTCTATGGTGAGTGAGAAAGGGCACTGCTGGGGCTGGTGCTCAGAGCAGCCCACTCTGCTCTCCCTGCGGCTGGGGCACAAAGCAGCAATGCCTCTGGCACACTAGGGGCTGCAGGGCAGTGAAGAAGAGGAGGAGACATTTCCACAGCAGCTCTGGTGAGCAGATCCCACAGTACCAATGTCACTTATTCTGTCCATAGGATCCCCCCACACACACACACACACATGGGGAGCTGGGGATGAAAACCTGACCAGCTGCTGGTATCCAGGAATATGGCTTGTTCCCCAACAAGGGGATGCAGGTCAACTGATCCACCCTGGAAAGGCATTCCCCAAAGGGAATCCCCATCCTCTCCCTCCTGGCAGTTCCCTCTCTGGCTCCTGGCCAGGCCACCTGCATTTGAAGCTCTATGGGACTTTGCTTTGGGTTTCTGTGTTATTAATCCTCCCCAGAAGAAATCCCAGGCCTTTCTGGACTTCTTCCCTGTTTGCTAGGACAGCTGCCAGGGCTGTGCCGCTGCTTCATGTCAGCACAGGAGGCACTGCAAAGCCAGTGTGTATTTCCAGAGGGCAAGGAGAGCTTGGAGAGCTCCACTTTCCCCGTGCTGCAATCTGATGCTCTCTGCTGTACTCGCCGGATACTGGGATTCTTTCTTGGCATAAACACTGAACAAAGCAGGTCAGAATCAAATTATCTGTCTAGGTTACCAGCAATCTAGATAAACACAGCCCTCTGTGCTGCTGGTGCGTCCCAGCTGTCCTCACAGAACTGTTAGACAAGGCACGCAGGCTGAAAGAAGGCAAGCTCCAAGGAGCGTTGCCTGTGTGCCTGCAGGAGGGAATGCTGGTGGAGAGGAGATGTTGAACAACCCTGTGCAGTGCCTGTGGGCTGTTCTGCACCACTCCTGGCCGGTGCAGACCCACCAGTGCCTGCCTGCAAGTGAGCAGGTGTGTGGCTCACCAGGCTTTTAAGCAGTTTTAGCACGCTGCAGCAGTAAAAGTGCTGCACTTCACATGCTGATGGATATCTACCTCATTGGGTCTTGATCGTGTCTTGTGGCAAGATCAGAGTTTCTCATGGGTTTCGAGAAGAACGGAGGTAATTCCAGTTTCCAACAGAGAAGAACGAAGCAAATTCATGTAATCACATGTTCACATTAAACATAACAAGCACCAGGAAAGAGCTCTCCTTCAGCTGGTCCTCAGAGGCCACATTTCTAATAGAAATACTACCTGCAAGTATTCATGAGGGAGAAAACAAACAAGGCTATTGCGCTGCATGACCTGCTCCACAACTGGCGAGTCCTCAACACCAAACTGCTGCCGTGCACCACCTCATGCTCAGGCACTCAGAAGCTGGCCTTGAGTCACCTTATTCCATCTATTTTAGGCTGGGACGATTCATTGCACTGAAGGAGAAAGGCCCTGGCTGGCGATGGCAGCAAGGTAAGTGTATTCTTGACCGCAAGAGTCAGTTTTACCCGACTCAGTGCAGATGCCTGCAATTTGGATAAAAGAATCCCACCCCACAGATCCTAGGGCTGGCCAAGAAAGCACTAGGGGAATTGGGGGATGGTTTGTGGGATGAGGTTAGCAGTGCTGAGTGTTGCAGACAGGAGTGAGAAATCACGTTTCAGTGACAGAGCTTTGCTTTTCTTGCAAAATGCACATACTAGTATTGGCAAGAGGCAAAGAACGAGCAGGGGTGGGTCGGATTCCCACTCCAGCTCCAGAGCCTACCTCCTGGGAGATGCTGAAAGGCCCTGTGAGTTCATCTCTGCTCTGTTGCATTACTGAATGCTTCTTTCCCTTGTTTATGTGGTCGAAACATCTGAAAATAATCTGTGCCTGTTAAAGTTTTGCGGACGGTCAGGGTTCTGCAGTTTGGCCTCCACCTCAGCCAGGACTAGCTAGGGCTGCTCTGTGTTTGCTCATTAGCTAATGAGACACGCTGTAGTTAGCAGGGCTCTCTGGGGGGCTGCCTTAGACGTGTGGCTGCTGTTTGCCGTGCGTGGGCACACGCAGGGGTGGGTGCGGTACCGATGAGCTCACCCTTCGCAGGGAGCGCCGGCCCCTCCAACAGCAGCTCTCCCGCTCCTCTGGATTGCGCAGGTCGGCGGGGAAGATGCAGTAAGATGGTAAGGAACATCATCCCCCCAGTTATTACTAATATTGAAAGCATCTGGAGCTGTGGGTTGGGGACCTGCTCAAGAGGGATGCGCACGCTGCAGGCCTCGCTGGAGCGCCAGCAAACCTCTGCGTGAGCAATACATGCTGACTGATGCTCCTGGGAGGATGGATGGAGAAATCTTCCGTAGCAATCCCAGGACAAAGGCGAGGGTGGCTGAGCAATCCAGGTAGGAGGATGCCCTGCAGAAGGGGAAAATGTTTAAGCTGGGAGGAAAGAAACAGCTCCGGGAAGGGATGATACGCTAACCACATGGCTGGAGGAGGAGGTGTGAACACTTGATGGGAAACACAGGACTAAATGAGGGGGAATGGGGCAAAGAGAAGGTAAAGTACAGTGAGACAGCAATAAACAGTGAGCGCACCGGGGGCATCGCAGCCCAGTGAGGCTCAGTGGAGGAGGCTCCCGTGACGGGCAGCGGGGCCAGGGCTCAGCAGCCAAGGGGATTCCCGGCACGGGAATCTCCGCCGGTCCCCCCCGGGCGCAGCAGCTGCGAGAGCGCCCGGCAGCCCCAGTGCTAACGGGACGTGGAGCTGAAGGGGCCAAAGGGCGCTGCCCACCGCCGAGGCAGCGGGGAAGGCGGGGGCTCCGTGGCCGCNCGGTGATTCCGGGGCTTGCGGCCGTAGGTGGAGGTGCGCGTTCATGGCTTGTTTCAGCTGATCCAAACCTACCCCGTCTCCACGCGTTCCCACCCATCCCTCCCCTGATGCTGGCACCCGTGGTTTGGCAGCCGCGCTGGGAGATGATCTGCTGGAAAACATAAGGCTTTTTGCATGTGAAGGTTAGTTTTCCTGCTGGATCGCGTCCCTGAGCTGAGTTCTCACACTGTGCACTGCTGGCACGAAGCAGGGGGATCACGGCAGCCGGACAGGAGCAGGAGCGAAGCTTTTGTAGAAGTGCACCCTCAGTGCCAAGTCCTTTTGGGCTTCTCTGCGAGCAGCCGGTCCTTCCCTCCGTCCTGCCCCCCACACATAGTTATCCCTGCAGTGCCAAATGCCCTTGGTGCGTATTTTGCCTTGTGGTTTTCTCCAGTGTAACTTGGGAGAGCTGGGTGGCTGCACAGATGAGTTTTGATCAGAGCCCGTCCCTCGATTCTGTGGCTGCTGCTTCTCTTGCAGGTTGGCTTCGTGTTGGGCTGCATGGTGTTGGTCGGGGATGTCTCCAGGCTGGGTCTCAGAGTGAGCAGGAAGTTGTTTCCTTTCTTCCTGTTTTTGTCCCCATGCCTGCTAATTTCCTCTGTGAAGAAAACTGCATTCTGCAGTAAAGGGAAAAAATAGTCACACGTAACGGGAAGGGACAAGGCAGCAAAGGCAATTCTGAATGAAGCTTGGGACAAGGAAGGAGCACGGGCTGTTAACTGCAGGAATGCTGATAAAGCAGTGGGGACAAACAGCTGCCTTTGTGCTGTGACCACGGGGGTAAAAAGGGCCCACTTGGGACAAGCTGGGGAGCAAACCCTTGGAAGAATTGCATTTCCACTCCAGTGTATGGGTAGATGTTGCTCTCCAGCTCTTCTGTCTCAGTGGTGCAGGCTTTGCAGGAGGAGGTGATGACTCGTGTTAGATCTGTTGATAGAGCTGGAAGAAAGAGATGAACTTTCAGATACTTCCTTGAAGTTTTGATTGTTAAAAGGGCTTTATGGAATTACTTGTCTGCTTTTTCTTTTTTTTTAAACCCTCTTTTGCTCCAGTAACAGCTATCATCCCTCCCTTCTGCTGCATCCCTCTTATTTCATTAGGTCCTCTGGGCAGCCCAGATCTCCACTGTCCATGTGTGGGCTTGCGGGGGGCCTGTGCCATTCCCGAGGTGGGACAGTGCCAGGCTTCCAGAAGGTGCTGTGGGTTTGGAACAGGTCCTCAGCTCTATTCTGGTCTCTCTGCTCATAGGTCTGAAGTCCACCCCCCCCCGGAAAGCAGCGGAGTGTCCATGTGTTCTGTGCGTTCCCATGAGAGGAGGTTAATGCTGTGCAGCGTGAAAGTAACTCCCACAAAACTAGTTCTGCTCTGGGACTTCCCATGACAGGCCTTTTTTTTTTTTAAGCAATCCACTTGCGAGAGATCTGTCTACAAACTGGCTTTTCAGGTTCTGGGGAAAGCCATGGGCTGGCCCCGGTCTCGGGAATGTCTTGCTCTGTGCTGGGTAGGCTTCAGCCAGGGAATGAGCTTTGGATATGGAGAGCACTGCTCGTCTGCAGAGCAGAGCAGGCACCTCTTCTCTGCCAAGCTCGTCCTCATAGCTTGGTGCTGAGACCGCGTGGCCCTGATGTGCCACCTCAGCCAGGAGGTATGTCCCTTGTCACCGGACTTGGCGGACGGCTCGCTTCGCTTTCCTGGCGGGGACTGCGAGGAGGCTGCAGCTGAGTGAGGTCGCCAGGCAGGAATAGGAATTCCTTTTGGGGTCATCAGTCCTGTTCCTCTGGAATCCAGCCCCAGAGAGTAGCCGGCAAGTCGTAACATGTTCCCCTGAGAGAGGCAGGGTCTGCTGAGTGTGGCATGATAGGACAGTTTATTCTGGGCACAGAGCCCTCATGCTCAGATATAATTAGTAAAGGTTTAATTCTGTTCAGTGTGTCGGGTCTCTCTGCAGTGCAAACACAGCCTGGTTAGTGCTGAAGGCCTGAGATGGGCAACATGACCAGGAGTACTGGGTTGTTTCCCTCATCCATTCAGTGTATCCAGCAAAAGGTTTGGCAGAGCACCCCCATGTGCTGCTGAGGATGTGCCTGCCAAGTGGGACTGGATGTGAGCTGAAGATCCTGGCGTTTCTCTAGCTCTGTCTGTAACACTAGAGCTTTTATCCAGCAGAACAGTCTTTGATAAGATCTTTCCCTCGTGGCTGCTGCCTTTCTTCCTTAGCTATCTCTGGAGACTCTGGCATCCCATGGAGACCATGCACCTTTCTCAGAAGTTCCAGCGTTATTTGTGACCTGACGTGACACTTCTACTAATTGCGGTTCCTGCACCCAGCAGCCTGTCACCGGTATATGACCCATTCCAGTAGAAATACTTAAAACTCAAGGATGAGTTCCTTCCTTAACATTTTCCCTGAGCTCAGATGTGGATCAGTTTCCTTTCTTTTCAGCTGAAGAGGTGCTGGGCTCCAAGTCTTAACATTTATCATCATCTAATTGGAATGAAAGGGATGTGAAATGTGCAGATCTCACTGTTAATGTCAGGTTGCCTCCCTCCTGCTGGGTACATATCTGTTGGAGTTTTAAGTAACCCACAGAATGCATGTGTTGCCTGCCTGCACAGAGAGCTGTGTTTTGTCCTCTCTGCGTGTGACAGTGTCTCAGTGTGTGCTCTGGGTGCTGCAGCCTGACTTCAGTGGGACTTGTGTCTGGGCAGTGGGTAAAATGTCCAGGGCTGGTGGAAGGTAGAGTGAAGGTAGTTTCTTTCTTCAGAGGAGGTCCACAATCACACAGGTAGTTGTCTCTTCAGTGATGGGTTTTTTTAGCTTTATGGTTGTTTTGCTCACTTTTATTTTTGCCATATCCAGAACTAGCAGATGAACTAGTTGAACTAATTGAACTGAATGGACATCAGGACCTGTTGCTTACTCTGCTGGTGCTCTGAGAGAAGAACATTTAGAAGGGACAGTCCTAGCCCTGCAGCTATTGGTCCCAGGAGATTAGGAAGGCAACAGGCAGCATTTAACCTTGGAAGGAAATGGATGTGTTAGGCAGCAGTTCCCATGGCCATGCTGGCAGCTCTGTTTCCATGTCCTTGAAGAACCCCAAACTAATTTGGTGTGTGATGTTTGCTCGTGCCATCCAGGCCTCCTTGCACAGGCTCATGGAGACCCTCACTTCAGTGCCCAGTGAAGTGGGCAGGACTTGCCTGCCAGCCTCTCTGTTTTCACATGCAGGCTTATCTGTGCCATTGGGAAGTGAGGTTTCCACAGGGAGATGTGGAAATTGCGTCGGTGCGGGGGTTGCCTATTGTCATACCCTTGTTAGTTGAGCTTCAGGGATTTCCGACTGTTTGCTCCTGTTTTTGGTACTCCTCATCCAGCTGCTGTCCAGGAATGGTTGAAGCCCCCTAGAGATCACAGCTCTCGTCCTTGCTTCAGTCCATGCTGCTGTAGGAATGAGGAAGTGGGATTTTTTTTTTTTAATTTGTGTTGGGGTGGTGCCACAATGAACAAATTAGTGGCTGAGTTTTTGAACAAATCATCCAAACTATGGTCAAATCCTTTTGAATAACAAACAGTGACTGTTTCCCACTTGGTGAAGGCAGAGAGCTTATTCTTCCTGTTAACCTTAGCTGTCAAATCTCCTGAAGCTATGGAGTGCACATTTCATTGCTCATGGGCTCTGTTTGCAGCAGACAGCAAATGTCAGATTGACATAAGGCTTGTTCGTGCTGTAATTTCCTTTGGGTACACCCATCAACTATGTAGATAAACAATTTATTTCAAATATAATTAAAGCTACTTTTAGCCTACCATAGAAGTGTTGGAGCTATGGTGATACAGACCTGAGCAGGCAGGTATGTTCTCAGATTCTGGGGCCTTTAGCAACAAACAGACCTTTCCTTAGTAATCAGAGCATCTCTAAAGCACAGTGTTTATTAAAGGAAATGTAATTTCTTCTCAGTGAAGAGGTATCATTGCACAATATGTACTTCCCTGGCACAGGACAGCCTTCCCAGGGGGAGATGAGATAGCAAGACATGCCTGATCTTGCCTTTTCTGGAAAGCTTACCTTTGCCTCCTCCTCCCCTTCCTGTTTCCACTTCACAGAGCCAGCCCCTTGCTCTCCTGGTCAGCAGCAATCCCTGCTTTGAAGGTTTCCTTTCCTTTCCTTTAAAAAGGAACAATCCAGATGAGGTCATCCTGAAGCTGCACAGGACTCTGCTTTTACTGTTCTTCAGGTCTGGCACTTACTTGGCTTTGGCTCAATGAAACTTAGAACAGCTTGAGTTTTAAGATCTTGAGGGCTCAGACGTCTGGGTTGACAAGTAGAGCTTCTGTATTTCGGGAGTTACTGCCCTGTAGCAATCAGCACATGGGAGGTATGCTTCTCTGGTGCTTAGAGGGAAAGCCTTGAAGTGAACTGTAGAAGACAGCAGACTGTGAGTTGTGCCCAAAAGTGTGAATGTTCCTTCTTTTTCGCTGTCTGCTCTGGGACTGTAATTTCAGGGAGAACTGTAAGAGAGAATGTGCTATTCACTCAGACTGAAAAAACATATTTTTTTCCTAAAACCAAGTTAGAATTATGATTAGTATTTGTGCTCTAAGTGAGTTGGTGCACTGGGCACACATGAATGTGCACAGGTGTTCACACACCTGCAGAGCAAGACAAGCTCTTCCTGCAACTGGTGTCCAGTTAGACACAGTAGGAGGTGGTGTGTGCCTGGCTGTTGGCCACTAGCCAGGGTAGAAATTCGAGCAGCAGAGTGGCAGACTAGCTCTCCTGTGTCCCTGGCTACATTAGCTAATGCTGAGGAAGAGCAGCTCCAGCTAAACCAGTCCTTGGCTATTTAATTGTTCCTTTGNAGAAGAGCAGCTCCAGCCAAACCAGCTCTGCTCCGAGTCCTTGGCTATTTAATTGTTCCTTTGAAGGACCTCCATTGGGCCTCATTACTGTGGGCATTGCTTAATTCTCTCACTTGTACCCGGGTGAACAGAGCTATTGGTGGTGTTGGAGAAAGCAGGTGTGTGATGGGGAGTGAGGATGCTCTGAATTTCAGAGGAACATGCAAAGAAAACTGTTCTGAACGGCTCTGTGGCTTCCATCCTTCCTGAATATGAAGTCTGTCTTCTGGTGGCTCCAGTGTTTTGTTATTGTTATTTCCTCTAAGATTTTTTTAGGTTGCTACTCAACGTGGTTTTATGTAACTTTCCATAGGAAATGTTGTCATTTGCGGTAGTTTTGATCTCCTTTGCCATTGAAACGTTTTTATTTAGCACAACAAACAGTGATTTTTAGCTGCTTTTAGTACCCAGAGTTTTTGCCATAGAGGATGGGTGGCTTTTGGTCTCACAATTTTTGGTTTGGCCTATTGTGAACTTTTTAAGGGAGGTTGCTGGTTTTGGCTGTTGCTTTTCCATCAATTGTTTATTGATACCATATTTTCTAAATGAACAATGTTGTAATCACTAAGAGGCATTACTTTACCAAGAAAATTGCTTTTGAAGTGGGTGCATGAGCAGCAGCTGTTCCAAAAGCAACCAGAGCCAGTGTTTGCTGCTGTCCTGAGCTTCCTCCCAGTGCTGTTTTCCTGGCTTTCCTTGTGTCCCAAACTCTTGTGGTACTTGTGGTGACTATAAGAGCTGATAGAAAAAAACTTCAAGTGCAGAATTCCAGTGAAAAATGGTGCATTTGTTGGGTTTGTCTCATGTTTCCTAACGTGGGGTCATGGCTGCGCTGACAAAAGGGTTTTTGTGACTCTCACCTTGCTGTGTGATCGAGCCAGTGACTGTGTCTACAGTACTTGGGGTCTGCCAGAACTTCACAGGGCATCTGTTTTAGTAGTAATGGAAGTAAATCTGAAATAGGGTGTTCTGGAGCCCTGTCGAATTCTTCAAATGAGTTAAATGTGCACTAAAGTAGTTTGTGTGGTCCCTCCTTCCTGAAGAATGTGTAGATCCAGGCAGAGCACTGAGACAACTGTGCTTTGAGGGGGATCCCAGAGTGAAGGGCTCCACTAACCCAGCAGTTCCTTTGAGTAGGGTGCAGGTACAGAATGATTCTTCCTCTGAATGTACCTCCAGAGCGGGCAGTCAGTTGTTTCTAGCGGGAATTGTTAGTATTTGAGTTGTTAATGTGACTGTGTGTGTTACCCATTCTGACTGTGCTTGCTGTGGCGCTGGAGCAGTGGTGTCATCCTGGCTCCCTGCATAGGAGTGCTGACATCCACCAGCCAGCTGGGAGCTGGCAATGGGTCTCTTGGTGGAAACCAGCTCCTTTGGAGGACCAGGCAGTGCTGACTCTGTGGCTTCCCTAGGGAATGGGAGTGCTGCTCAGGGCTGACTTTTCACTCCCAGTGTTTGATGTACCATCACTGGAGCTACTGGCACATATTGTTGTCATTCTGTGCCCAGATGTAGCCTGTGAGTGAGTGCTGTGACCAGAGTTTCAGGACGGTGGTTCCATGTTCTGTTCCAGTGGCTGCTGGCAATGTGGCCACTGGATGTGGTGGGAGCATGGTGCTCTCTGGACAGAGCTGCAGGGTGTGTTCATGGAGAAACACAAGTGGGGTGGAGATGCCAAAGCACCCCAGAAGGTTTTCCACAGCTCCCCCCCTCGTTGTTGGTTATGTTTTATGTGCAGGCTGTTCCCCTTGTTGGCATCCAGGTAGGCTGTGGAGGGCTCTGGGTTGGGTTTGCTCTGTGCCCTGCGTGGGCTCTGGGGTGTGGGTGTGCTTGGCGAGTGCTGTGGACCTGCCTCTGTCATCTGGGCCACACATGTTTAGGAGATGGAAAAGGCTCTTCTGCCCAGTCTGCTCTGCTTGGCTCCCTTCCACCCAATTCCTTGTGGGTGCTCCAGGCCCTGGGTGAGCAAAGGAAACTCCTCCCTTGGGAGCCCCTCCATGGAAGCTGCCCATGTGTGGGGCTTGGCTGTCAGCTCTGGAGAAAGCTGTGCATGGTTTGGATGTGTTCCCATCTAATGACCACACCAAAAAAATTCACTCTGCCTCTGGTGATACTGTAGTATTTTTATTCCCGCTGCACTCAACACCTGCACCAAGAGCACTTCTCAGAAGATTATTTAAGCCTCAAGAGACGCTGAACCCACCGCCTCCCTGGGACAATTGTTGGCTCACCACAGCGCTACAAGTGTGAGTTTTTGGCCCTGTTTTCGTGTTTTTGAGAAGCAGTGCAGTCGTCTGGCTCCAGCTGCTCTGTTTGTTCCTGCTTTTCCCCCTTTCCTTCTGCTGGCACAAGTGTTTGTGGAGCCATGTGAGAAGGAGCTTGGGTTGGAACAAGCCGTTTGCTTTGCTGAGCTCATGTGGGTCGGCTCCCAGTTTGGATCACCCAACAGCTGTGGGGATGCTGGTGCCAGCACGAGGAGGAGGGCAACACAGAGGGCTGGGGCACTGCTGCTTCTGGTGGCTCACATCTCTTCCAGGTGTCTCTCACATCTTTACAGCTTGAATTTTGAGTGCTGGCGTCTGAGTTCTTGTTGCTATTTTGCCCTTTGCTACAACAAGAGGACCTTGAAGATCAGTCTGTTTGCAGGTTGCAACAGACTTATTGCAGAGCTCATCTTTTAACCTGTATTTGAAAAAGTTCAACTACACATGTAGAGACTAAAAGGAATCAGAAGAGTTTTTTGAGCTCCCTGATTTTCCTCCCTCTTCCATATGAGGGTGCCCGACCTGCTACCCTTCAGGTCTCAAGTGAAGCTGCTTTGAAAGTTTTTAATGCTGGTGTTCAGGTAGGAGCTAATTTGTGTTTGATTTCCATCATGACCTACATATTTTTCTGAAAATAAAGAAAATAATTTGCAGATGTTTTCATCACCTTTACTTAAAACCCTCTGGCTCTATATACAGCTTCAGGTTCAGTGAGTCCCATCACTCTACAAGGCTTTGCATGAAATACCAACCTTTGGGTTTTTTCTAATGTAGCTTCCTATTTCCTGTCTTGGGTTCTGCCTGGCCTCTCCCAATCCAGGCAGTTTTTACTGGTGTTTCTCAGCTAATTAAATTAAGTGGTTCTTTAAGTTAAGTAGTTCCTAAGTTCTGGAGCTTAAAGACCTTCCCCACAGCATCCACCCTGCCTTGGTGTGTTCCTGCTGGCACAGCGCTGTTCCATGCTCTACTTGCAGGTTGCCTGTGTGGCCATGTGCATGTAGCTCCTGTTCTGTGTGGCTCTTTTTAGAGCACCAGTTGAAAACTCTCAGGAATAAGATAGTTTGCCTTTTAATTCACTTTCTGTTCCATGAGAGCCCGCGGAAAGGCTTCTCACTACCCCACACCCATTTCTTCCATGTTCTGCTTTGCCATAAAGTTTAAGAGGCAGTCTGGGTAGAGACAGGCAATGTGCTGATGTGCCACAGTGGCCTGCAGGGAAGCTATTTCTTTTAATAAGTTGGCTATTCTCCATTGCTCCTGTCTGGTGTCTCTCCAGAGCAGAGTGCCGGGGCTCAGTGGGCTCCATGTGTGTTGGCAGGGACAAATGCAGTTCCCTGGGCACTGATGTGCCAGGTTGGGGGTGGAGGAGGCCAGTCTCACACAGGCAGGGGACAATGACTCAGGCTGCATTTGGTGTTTCGGCTGATCTGCTGTCATGCTGAGCTCTCCCTGAATAGGCTGGTCCTACCCTTCCGCTCCAGGTCTCACAGGGCGTATCTGAATTTGCGTGAGCCTCTTCAAGATGCCAGATCAACAGGAAATAATTTACTCGGGTTAGTTTTGTGCTGGGAAAACACCTTGAAGTGGCTCACTGGAGTAAGGCAGGAGTGCTCTCTGGGCAGCACCTTGCTGCCAGGCTGGTTTGCTTGTGAGCAGAACCAGGGCCCTGGGGAGCTGTTGCCTGCGTGATTTGGTGCAGGCTGTGTGGGCAGCACTGAGGCAGAGCCTGTTTGTGGCAGAGAGCAGTGAGAGGGACAGTGGGCAGTGTGTGGGAATGGCAGTGCTGCCAGCTCCCTGCTGGGCAGGGCTCAAAGGGCAGAGCCTCTGCACAGCTCTGCCAGGCTTAGGCTCAGAGTTGCTGGGGTTGCTCAGAGCCAGATGGGGGTCCTGCGGGTCTGCAAAGCCTGATGGCATCTCCTCCGGGCTTGGCAAGGGTTGGGAAAGCAGGAGTGGATCCTGGGCAGTGCTGATGACCTGGTTTCTTTTCCAGGATGCTTTCTTAGGATGGGTCTTATGTTTTTGGTTTCAGCCCAAGTCTCGGTGTTGTGCCAACAGCTTTCCCCAGGAGTGTGGGGTTACAGGTCCATTCCACATTCCCCATCCGTGCCTGCCCTCAGCCCTTCCATCTGGCTTGTTTTAAAGGGCTGGCTCATCCCTGGTGTTGGAGATATTGTTTGTAACCCTCTGGGTCTGATCCATGCTAGTTGGTTTTACTGGCAGCCATGAGACTGAAACCCCACTGCTCCTCTTTTCCCTTGACTTCCTGCCTTTTCTCTGCCGTGCCAGCGGCAATCTTGGAGAGAGGGACAGCCAGGAACTTGCTGTTTCCTCTGGGTCACTCTATGTGGAGAACACCTTGAGGACCCTGGTTTCTTTGCTGGATGCTTGTGGGTGTTCCTCAGCCAGAGCAGCTGTGAGACCCTGCAGGTACACTGGGCTTGCCTGGGTCTCTGTAGCAGGCACTGCAAATACCATTGTTGCAGTGATGGGAGTTTGAAAAATGGATGAAAACAGCTGGAATCTGAGCACCGAGCATGGTGATCAGATTGCAGAGGAATAGCCCTGGTGCCTGTTACCTCTTGGGGGTGTCTGTAGGAACATGCACACCCTGTGCTGGAGAGGAGCGGTGGTGATGGAAAAAGTAAATGCTGTTTGTTTGTTTGGGTTGAATGAAAGTGGTGTTTTGTTTTGGTTTTGATTTTTGCTTGGAATGTTTCTTGGGGAAAAAAAAGCAGCTTTATTTTCAGTGCTGGTAAAATGGAAATTTTGGAAGAAAAGAAAGCAACATGGGAATAACTTCAGTTTTCTGTTTAAATGGAATGATGAACTGCCTTTGAAATGACTCTGCAAATCTCTGAATGTGTTTGGGATGCCTGTCAGTTTTAGGAACACATTCAGGCTTCTGGACAGGGCTTTTCCTTTGCTGTTTGGGTCAGTGGATTTCTCTAAGCAGCTTTTCTTGATCATGTGCCAACTTTGGAATTTAATGTGCTCCTCCCCCTTTCTTAGCCTGACCCACAGCACAGAGGATTTGCCGTTTGTTCTGGTGCTGTGACCTTGCTTTGGCACGGAGCTTTTGAAGATGACTTTCCCAGAGCATCTGCAATCTACACATTTTTGCTTTTGTTTGTTTGGTGATTTTAATTGAAATGGACATCATTAGTAGTTTTTGTGCTGCTACCACATGCAGCTGATCAGCTAGAAGAAGCCAGATTTGCAAATGCTCTGCATTTGGCCTGTGTGCTCTGGAGAAGAGCTTGTGTGTCCAGATTCCTCAATTTTGTGATGCTGAGGGAACAGCTTCTGAACTGACTGAGCAGCCACAGGCGGGAGGTCTGAAACAGCTCCTGTCCAAGGACTGAGCTGCTGCGTGTGGATCCCACTGTGTTTGTGGGATGAGGAGATGGTAGGAACAGTATGGAAGAGATCTGTAGAGTCGGAATTTGCACAGAGAAAGAGAATAGGGAAAAGCTGATCACTCTTCTAGCCCAAGAGTTGTGGGGCAACAAGCGAACGCAGGAAGGGGCAGGTTAGCAGACGAACTGAAGAAGGCCTGTCATGCAGCACAGGTTTTAGGTGTGGAGATTTGTCATGTGCAGTTATGAGTATGAGTATATCTGGCCTAGGACAGATTAAAAAAATGACTTGGCTAAATTCTGGAAGAATAACCATTGGGTGGATATGGAGATGGATGCAGAACTGTTAAATGCAAAGACATCTCTGGCTCAAGAAGCCTCTGAGTTATTCATATCTCTGTCCTGGGAGTCAGGGCTGTGGGGTGATCCTGTACCTCTACCCCCTGCCAGGCATCTGGGCTTGGAAACGCGATACTGGCTTTAGATGGACAGTTGGCCTGCCCTTGCATTGGCTGTGCTGTGTGTTGTCCTTGCATTGGCTGTCCTTGCATTGGCCTGTCCTGCTGCTGTTGGTTACCTCCTGACAGTACTGAGAAATTGGGATTGATGAGGTGGGGTTGTTCAGACATAACATGTGTCAATGCAGTCAGTTTTGAAACAAAGCTCATAGGCCGGTCATGGGCACTGGATCCTGAAACACTGGCCCCTAAAAATAACCAGGAGGGTCAGTGTGTAACTCAGCAAATGCTTTAGTGCAATGCTGAGGCAGAAATTAGTGACTGCAGCACTCTGAGTGAGGATCGGGTGTAGTAAGGGGTGTTACCTGCCAGGCAATGACTGTTGGACCATCCAGCTGTACATCAGTGTGCACAGCTATACATCCATGTACAGCTGGTCCGTACATCTGTATATACAGCTGGATCCATGTTCAGTGTCCCTGTTAACCCCCTGGAGACCTGGCTCCTGTGACCATATCCCAGTCCTTTCTGTGCCTGAGGTCACAGGCAGTTGCCTGACCTGTGCTGTGACTGAGTATTCCCAGTGGATCAGACCCTGCTAGGGTAAGCACTGGATTTTTGTTTTAGGTGGTTGTAAGGTTTATTTTTGGCCACTCCAAATGCACACAGGGAGTTGGGAATGCTGAACAGCTCTGCCTTCACTGCACTCTTTTATTGGGAAGTGAACATGTTAAAAAGGTTGAGCTGGTGGAAGGGTTTGCCTCTCAGGGCTCTGTTTGCTGTCACCCTTGAAACTCATCTCGTTTAGAATACTGACTGCACTTAGACAATTATTGCATATGGATTTTATTTCTTTGCTGTTTAAAGAACTCTTCAAATGCTGAAGTTGGGGGAAAGCAGAACAATCCATTGCTCTGTCAGGGTGTGAATTTCATCATGAGATCTTCTGCTTTGTAGTAATGTACAAAGTTAGTTTCACTTTGGGGATAATCACAAGGCCACAGGCTTCACCTTCTGTGTGTGCATGCCCTGTCCTGCTCTTTGACATGTGTGCACACCCCTGGAGATCCCATGTTCTAGTCTGCAAGGGTGGCAGCGAAGCCAGTGATGGATACATGGATATCACTGTCTGTGGCAATTTCCGAAGGGAAACTGAAAACACATTTAATTGGAAAGTCTGTCACAAGGTGCAGCATTATTGCGGCAGCTTTTGGGCAATAGAGGTGTGATTCATTCTCTGCCTTCCCAGCTTGGCCTCACTGTTTGATAAAGCGGCAAATCTTACACGTTTGTGTTCTTTACACCCAGAGCACCTGCTCACAAAGGCAGCTCTGGAGGTGGACAGGAAGGAAGATGAGTGATGTCCGCTCAGTGAAGAGATGCTGCAAAAGGCAGAGTTGCTGGGTTTAGAGGCTCTGAATTTTCCCTTGAAGGCACAGCAAGGAGGCTCTTGAGTTGTGTGAAATGGATTGTGTTTGGTCATGCCAGAGTGGTGGCTCTGTCTCTCTTAGCTGGTGTCTGATTAGAGCATCTCAGGAAGACTTTGTGATCCTCAAGGGTAAATGCTGGAATTCTTTGCATTGTGCCAAGGGAGTGTTTCAGGTATAAGAAATCTCCTTTCCATTCTGACCTCACCTTGAAGACAGTTTTGTCCATTTTGTATGCAAGACCTTTCAGTAAAATCTTGTTTTATAGTGGATTTACCCTTACCAAGCACAGGCAGGAGTTCCCCTGATGCTCTCACTATTCTCATCTTTCAGGCCGTCAGAACAGTTGTATTTAGGCACCTCTGCAGCTCAGGGTGGAGGGCAGGAAGGAATTGTGTCCCTCTCATGCACAGCACTGCGCCTGTGCACACAGGACCGTGCTGCATGTACGAAGGGCATGTCTGTACAGGCTAGGTCATGAATTCCCAGACTTTTGGGGGCCTGTGGTATTTGCTGAAACCCAACCTTCATCCACCTACAGCCGAGTCCTCCCTTTCTGTCGTTCCAGCTCAGCTGAGCAGCGCTCCTGGCAGCCGGCCCAGCTTGTGCGACTGAGCCAGCAGCTGGCCTTCAGCTCCTTTTAGATGAGATTCTCTCCTATCCCAAGCCAGATCATCCCCCTCTCCCTTTTGTTGACCTATTTCCCCCCTGGCTCCCTCCCACCCTGCTGTGTATCTTTTGCAATAGTGAGCCTCTTTTGTTTGCGCAGCTCCTTTCCAGAGCAGCTGCAGTGAGCTGTGGGAATATGGTGGAAATGCCATGCAAGGCAGAGTGTGTTTCGGAGAACCAGTGCCTAATTTAGATTGGGAGGGACCTTTGCAGGTTGTCTGGCTCAGCCACTGCAAGGCTGGGATAATTCAGGCTGCTCAGGGCGTCGTTTTGTTGAGTGCCAAATATCTCCAAGGATGGAGGTCCTTCTGCCTCTGTTCCTGACCTAGGACTTAGCCTTTCTCTAGGAGGAATCCTTGCATATTAAACTCATTCTGCATTTAAAATAAATCTGTGTTAATGTTTTGAGAGCACTAAGTTTTAGTTCAAACGGTTTCTCTCCTACTCCCTTTCAAATCATATGTGCCTGCTGATTTAACTGGATGCTTGTTATTGTTATGTCCACCATGGTGGGGAAGAGCCTGGGACACTTGATTTTTTTGTACCCTTATGGGATCTGTGGCCTAGGACAGCACAAGGAGGGAGCTGGAAGGGAATGAGATCTGTTGTCCCATTCAGCACACATCCATCCTACTGCTGGCTTGCAGCTCTGTGTGTGCTAGGAGAGGAAGAAATACAGGCTTGTATTATAATATAGGTTGGAAAGTACCTCTTGAGATACCTGAGCCAATCTCCCTCCAATGAAATCTCTTTTCTCAAGTTGTTTCTCTGAGTATGCACAGTGAAGTGTCCCTGTGGTCCCTGTCCCACTGCATGTGACCTAAACAGGAGGGAAAACTGCAGCAGAATGGGCAGAATGACAGCGAGTCACTCTGCTTCCTTTGGCATTTTGGTAACACAGCATTTTTTATTTAAATACCATATCATTATTATTTATGTATGAAAACCACTCTTAGTTCAGGATTAGTGCCAGTTTTCTTAATGTTCATGCTACACTGGTATTGCTCTGAGTGCTGTGTTGTGTTTCTAGAAAATTTACTGCATTTAAAAGAGATTAGAGCCAGCCATGAGAAACAGCCACTTGCTAATTGCTAAGTGGAGGTAGGTAGGAGTGTGGTGCTCAGCTTTGGGTGGGCAAGGAAGGGTATGTGTGAGTCACAAGGTGGTTTTAGAGGGAGGTCAGTGGCTTTTGTAACTGCAGTTACTTGGCTGGTTGGACTGAATCCAGATCTCATTAAGATTTAATTCATGGCTTGTTCTTAAGGTATCTGGATCTCAGAGTAGTCTCAGCAAAAATTGTAATGGGAGGCAACATTCAAACTTGTGAGTGCAGCCCCTGCAGCTGGCTCAAGGTCCTGTGGGCCTTAGGAATGTGCTGTGTCCTCCGAATGTCAGGTCCTGGCTGATCAGTGCGGACATAAACTGCGACGCCCTGAGCCCTCATGTGCCACTTCGGGTATTTATGCAGCGTGGGGCTTGGGTCCCATCCGTCACAGCCTGGAGGAGGACACTCTCCTTGGCCCTGCCAGCATGGACCGTGTCAGGGATGAGCTGGATTCCCTCCTGACTCTGATTTCTCCCCTCTCTTAGGCCTGAGGACAAGAGTGGGACGATGTCGGAGGTGCGACACGACAGCACGAGCAGTTTACAGCGGAAGAAGCCACCATGGTTGAAACTGGACATCCCGGTGCCAGTGCCTGTGCCAGTGCAAGAGGAGCCCCTCCAGCCTGTGCAGGTACAGAGGGTGGGGCTGGGGAGGAGGTGTGCTGAGGGCACTCCTGTGCCCGGGGTCTCTGGCAGGCCTGGCTGAGAGGAAGGCAGCGTGTGGTGCCGGGTCATGAGGCCACATAAGAAGGGGCAGAGCCTTTGAGTCAATTTATGATCAGTAATTAACTCCCCTTGAAGGGGATGTGGGAGGGATGAGGGTGGGTGGCTGATGTGCTCAGATCAGTGGATGTGACTGTTTGGATGTGGGCATTGAGAAAAGTGTCTTGGCTGGGGATATGGGAGTGAGGTATTCAAACAACCATTTCTGAAGGGGATTGGAGGAGTGAAAGGCTCCTAAACTGACATGAGGGCCTGGAAGTGCTGGAGCTTGTGTTGAAATGAGCAGGGAATGAATCTGACTTAAGAATAGCCAAGATAATGACAGGCTTTCATCAGTAACAGCAGAGAAAGAACAGTTACTGGCAACACGGAGCTGTTACCAGCATGAGGAACATAAGAGAACCATGTGGGATGAGAAATAAATAACACTGAAGTGTGCTGCAGCAGAGATGAGGTGATAGGTTATTAGAAACTGTACAGAGCATGAGAGTAAACTGTCCTTATTTGTCCTGGGAATAGGAAGACTATCAGGAATTTCTGCTAAGGTATCAAAACCTGATGTGGGGGTGAGACTTGGGTAGGATTAATGTTGGTTGCTTTTGTGGCCTTGCTGCAGGATCAGAGACTTTGTGTACTGAAGACAGGGCTGGAGAGTTCTTGCTGCCCAGCTCTGTGGATGGGTCCTGGATTCAGTCACTTGTGTGGAAGAATAGTTCAGCCATCAGAGAAATGGAAGGTTACACAGCTTCTCTGGAGGGGGCCTGAGGATAAGCTTTAGAGGGAACATACACTGGACTTAGAATAGCCAGAACTGTCCTCTTCACCATTCCATGATTCAGGGACTAAACCACAATTCAGCTGTGTGACGGCTTCTGGCTGATAAACCTTGGCCTGATCTTCCCTCGGAAGGGAAAAAATCAGGGGTCGGTCTGGAGGGATTGAAAATGGAATTCAGGGGTTTACCAGTGCAGATTGAAACCTTCTGAATGAATTATTTAAGGCTTTGATGGATGTTCCCTTATCTAAAGTATCTAAATCCAGCTAGGCACTTTCTGGAGAGACACTCTGTACTGGAGGCTGGTGGAGCTGATGTTCTCTGAGGGTCCTGTGTGCACAGCCCAGACTCTCAGGAAAAGAGTTCATCATGTGCTCATTTGACTTATAACCTAAGTATCTGTGCATTGTTTTTACATGAAACATAGCAAAATTGTTAACATTAGTGAGAATCTTTGGCTTTCTGTACTAGAGAGGCTGAAGTAGTGTCAAGGCAGAGACAGTGTCTGACCAGAGAAGCGGTGGATCAGAGCTTCACCTGCCAGAAGGACAGTCTGCTCAGCCTGCTTTGTACAAATGGGAGATGGTATCTATGCCAAGCTGTTAAAACATTTAATACAGAGCAGCCCTGGGGAGGCAGTTGTGTGAGCTAAGAACAGCCTGGTGAGTTGTGTCATATTTGGTAGGGGACATTTAGCCAAGACATTCCAGGAGCTTTCAAACCTGAGTGTGCCCAGACACTGTTAGGCTGTAAACAAAGCCAGTGTGCCTTTGCCAGCTTGCTTAGCCTGCACCAGGCAGCAGCCACAGCACAGACCCACCCACAGCTCTCACAGGCTTTTGTTGCAGATCCAGAGTCACTTTAGCAAATCTCACTGTCTGTGCTTCTCTTCACCTTTTGGAGTGGGCCACGAATGTGTGACCTGCGCTAGACGAAAGCCAGGAGCTCGTGCAATACCTGTTGAATTGCTGACTGTTTCCCAAGCTGACTGGCCTTGTAGAGCATCTCTCTGATATCACTGACTCCCTCCTGCTTCCCTCCTCAGCCGACGAGGCGCCAGGCGTTCCTGCGGAGTGTGAGCATGCCGGCCGACAACACCCGTGTGCCGTCCCTGCCCTACGACATGAGGAGACCGGTGCTACAACGACAGACCTCAATCACCCAGACCATCAGGAGGTGAGACACTGGGGTCACAGAGCCTGCCTGAGTACCTTTTGCCATCCACTGCCATCCTTGGTCTGTGGATTTACAGTCTCATTCTTGTCCTGTGCCTGGCACTTCAGTGACAGACTGTCACAGCAGGATTAGGTTGGGTTGAGGTTGGGGAACTCTGAACCACTTTGGTGCTGGTGTGACAAGTTTGCCCTCGGTGGCACTATACTAGAAGACAAACAAGGCATGTGAAGCTATGGTGTCTCTATTGTTTTCTGTCCTCAGGTTGTGGAACAGGTAGGTTCCCAGTAAATAGATAACCAGCCTGGTGGTGCTATCTAGCCTGTCTTTAATAAATGAGGAGACAAGTCCTGGGAGGAAGATGGTGGTAATCAGGGCAATTGATGTTTTTGCCACTTACAGACAAATTTTGGCTGCCCCTGTCCACATGGCTATTTCTGAGTAGCAGGGTGCCTCAGGCCCTGATGTTTAGCTGTGACTGTACAATGTGGTGTGCAGAGCTTACTCTGGTGCAGTGTCAGAGAGCACACTGTTGCTGGTGGAGGCAGAATCCCATCCTGAGCAGACCAGGACTCTCAGCAGCCTGGATCCCAGCACGAGCTCGTTGGCAGGTCCTTGACATGCTCTGAGGGGTGATGGAGAGCAGGGAGAGGCTGCTCTGGTCCTGTCTCCCATTCCTGCGTGGAGCATCATCGTTTGTCCCATGACCCAGTGGTCTCTGAACCCAGCCACAGAGCTGGATGTTCCTTCCCTCACTGTGGCAAGGGTTTACCCCAGTTTGTCCAGAGGAAGTGGCTCTCCCAGCTGCTCTCCTGAGATGACTGGCTCGTATCTCTGGCAGTGTGTCAGGCCTGCCTGGATCCCAGGAGCACCCCTGGAGCTCCACAGGTCAGGGGAACTTTCAGCCAGCCAGGCTTCGCCCACTCACAAAGGAGCAACTTTCCAACTCTGGGAGAGACTGATCTCCCACGCACTGTTTTCCTTTGCCTCAGATGTTCCCCAGCTGCCTTGGTGGAGAAGCTCTCCTGCAGCAGCTCTTTCTGATCCTGCCTCTTATGAGGTTGGGAGGGCTGAGCTGTGAAACAGTGTCTGCTCTTTTCAGAGCTGTGGGTGGCTTCTGGGCCTGCCTGAGGATGTCCTTTCACACCTAGACTGCCTCTTCCCTTGTCTCCCTGCCCTTATCCTGCTCCTTGCCAGGGCAATTAGGCAAGAGCACATCAAGGATGAGGGGATATACTGGGAGGGTGCTGCAGGGACCCTGACAAGAAGCTTTCGGGTGGGAGGGCCAGGGAAACCTCCCCCAAAAGGCCTCACAACATGCAGCTCGTGTAGGGGAGGGGATTGGGGAACTCTGAACCACTTTGATGCTTGTGTGACAGATTTGTCCCTGGTGCTGCTGTACCGTGAAACAAACCAGGCATATGGAGCTACAGAGAGAAGGAAGAAGTGCTGGACAGTGGTGGAGAAGCTCTCCTACATGTAGGGAAATACAGTGTCCTGGCCAGCACTAGGGCAGTTTCTGCCCAGGCTGTAATGGGGGTGCTGGGGCTCAGGTTGGTGTCTGTGTCCCTGCCTGTACTTACTGGTCTGTGTATGTGTTTTGTACCCTTGGAGTACACACAGGGTGCCCCAGAGGAGCACAAATGGTTTTGGAAAGAAATCACAAATGATTCTCCTGTGGGTGGGGGTTTTCAATCCTGTTTGCAGTGCCCAGTTGTCTCACACAGCATGGGAGGTGGCCAGGTCTTTTCCTCCTGGAGGACCCAGAGCTTGTGGGCAGCTTCTACACAGCTCTGTGGGATGTGGGTAGGAGAGAGGTGCACCAGTGGGAAGGACTTTCCAAGGGGCAGAACTGCAGGAGATGCTCATGTGACACAACACTACAGTAAAGGAAATGATTGAATCAGAAACAAGGACAGGGAGCTGGACCGTACGAAGGAAAGGCCTAAATCCCTGTGCTCCATTTAGCAGAGCTAGAGGTGCAGTGGAGAACTGCAGACCATGCACGTGTAAGTGTGTCTTGGGGATTTGTTATATGAGTCCAGGAAGGCTGACTGACAAGTTTTCTGCTTAACACAGCCCACAGGATGCACAGAATGTGAAACTGCACCAGGATCCCCCACCATTTTGCTCCCTGGGGCTTAGAGGTCACAGGTCAAGTGTGAACCTAAGATCAAGCCTGTGTAGTCCAGAATGTGGCATGAGAGTGATTCATGTGCCTGAGTGAAGCTGTCAAACACCACTGCCAGTGTCCTGGGGTGTCCAAGATGTCCATGCAAGGCAGCAGATGTGGCACAGATAGACTTGTGCACCAGACAAGCTCCTGCCAGGGTCAACCAGAATGGGCCCAGGGCTCTTCCAGTGGCATGAGGCACCTGTATCTAAGCAGATCATATCTCAGCCTGCTGACACCTCCATGGTTTCACACTCGTGTCCAAAGCCAGCCCGTGGGATCTGTAGCTGGGATCTGGGCAGAAGGTGGCAGGTCATAGAGTTCTGAGGGGGATTGCAGGATCCCTGGTATCTTGAAGAGCAATGGGAGACGTGTCCAGAGGTGCAGATGCACCAAATTGATTCATCAGTCTCAGGTTCAAAGATGCTGTTGTGTGGCTTGAGTTTGGTTGTTTCTCTCAGGTCACACTCAGCTTGAGGCCACTGTGCACAACTGCGGCCCATGGGGCTATGGAAGGAGACAGGGTTGGATGCAGGTGGCTGCTCCCCTCCCCAGCCCTGCAGGCTCCTTCCCTTCAGCTCTCTTTTCTTTGCAGCAGACAGGTACGGTTTCAGAGGAGTCAGACCCTGCCCGCTCGTGGGCACCGGGTGGGCAGGAGTTCCCTGAGAAAGCGGCAGTCCCTGCCCCGATCATTTTTCAGGTACTGGTAGCACTGAGTGTGACCCACCCCTGCATGTGTGTGCAAGGGCTGTTGTGAACTGCACAGGCTGTGGCTGTTGCTGAGACCATGTTGCCTTCCCAGGGCTGGCTAGGAGGCCTGTGAACAGGCAGAGTGAGAAAGTTCATGTGTGATTCTAACAAAAACCAATTGTCACTCCTACTAAATGTGTAGGCAGCTGTCAATAAGTAGCATGGACTAACAAGCTGTCCACCCGCCAGCCTCACTCCCTCCTGCCTTTCCTAACAAGCTGTCAACATCCTGGTGTTCATTGTAGCTGGAATATCTCCCCAGGGCAGACACAGCCGTTGCCAGAGCATCAGTGCAACATGGGGCTGTGCATTTGTTGGCCCCAAAGCCTCCTTAGGGCAGGAGGGAAAGGAGAGGAAATGGCACCAAATAGATGCTGTCGTGTAGGTCCAGATGGGACCAGCTGGAGAATGAAATAGAGCATCCACTTTTTCGCTGTTGACATCATGGCTTTTTCTAATCCAAATGTGACTGTCTTCTTTTTGAGGTGGAGGTCTTCGTTTACTTGGCACCAAGGAGATGAGCCACTCCAGGAGTCCAGGGTACAGTGGCCCATCAACCCTGGGCCTGGAGCTCAGTAAACTTTTAAATTGGACAGACAATGTGGCTTTGTTCGTGGCAGGGACTGGACTGAATGCCCAGGAGTCCATTTCTGTCCTGCCATCCTCACTGCTCCTTGGCCAGCTGCCATTCTGGCACTGTGACCACCTTTGGGACTGCTTATCTTTGGTCTTGAGCTTTCAGGGCTGGTCAGCAAAACACAACAGAAGAACAAGATCTGACCTCTGATGTTGGTTGTTACAGTGCTCCAGGGAGTCTGTAGGACATCATGGGGCTCCCCATGAATGCTGAACAGCCCTGGCCCTGGCCCAGTAGTGGTTTCTGGCAGTTCCAGGGTGGTCCTCACAGTGCAAATGGCTGTGGTGGTGCTTCCAGGCAAGCAGGAGCACACCTTTGGAGGGCTCTGAGACTGCTGGTGGTGCAAGGGTCCATTGCTCCACAGGCTCATATGGGCACAAATGACCCTCAGCCCTCTACCTTTGAGGCCCCATGTATGTGCTTGTCACCCAAGGTCACCTTGCTGTTGAAATATTGGTTACAGCAGTCTGTGGGAAGCCCTCAGAGTTGTCAGGCTGTTTCTTGGTTGTGTTGTGCCAGTGCAAAGCTGCACAGGCAGAGCATTTCCCCTCTGCCACAGGCTTGGTGAGTCTGTCAGACGAGGTGCCCTTCTGCTGCGAGCAGAGACAGAGATTGCTCTGGTGAGATGTGGGTCCATGGGAGCAGAGCAGTGCTCCAAGACATCCATCCATCCATCCATCCATCCATCCATCCATCCATCCATCCATCCATCCATCCATCTCTGCCTCTGGCCCATGGACTTGCTGGAGGCATTCGGAGACATTCGGGTCAGTGAGGTCAGGTGAATGCCAGCAATAGCCCATGCGACCTCATGCCTGCTGAAGGGTCTGTTCTGCCTCTTTGGGAGAACACAGGAGGCTGAGGGCAATGGGTGGTGCTTTGTATCTGCAGGATTTACCTGGAAAGGCCATGAGTTTCACTCAGACCTTTTTAAATGGTGGCAGGACACCTTCACCTGTTGGTTGATGGTGTTTTTGCTCTGTCAGGTGCAAAAACACAGGACTAGTTTCCTGTCTACAGTGCAATGTCTCAGTTTCCTTGTGTGGCCTGATTCGAGATTTATCCCAGCCTTTACTCCAGTGTGTGTTTTAATACTCACTTTGTGATCTGTGAGGTCTTGCTTCTCAGCAGCTGGAAATCCTGCCCCTGAGCAGAGGGACTGAGGCTGGGGTTTGGGTTTGTCTTGGAAGGACTTACAGGTTTCAACACCTGGGCCAGTCAGCTGTAGGCTGAGAGAGCTTGTCATCTCCTGAGGATGGATTAACTACGGTGGGAAAGGCTTGGCAGGGCTGCAATGACCTCTGTAGGTTTAGGGTACCAGCTGTCCTGCAGGATTTGAAGTAGATTTTTAGTCTGACTTACCCTGATCCCTCTCTGCCTTCCCTGGGATTTTGCTTCTGATCCACTGCTCTTTTGTGACAGCAGCCACTTGGCAGCAAACCTGCCTTTTGGCTGCAAACTTGTGCTCCTGCTTCTGCAACCAGCAGCTCAGAACTGTGTGTGTGTGCCTTAGCAGAGATCAGGACCACAGCAAACATTTGCTGTTAATGTTACCTCTGAGGAAAATAGAAATCCTGCAGCATGGGATGGAGAAGTCAGGGATATTCTGGGAGTGTGTGTGTGGGAGGCTGGGGGAAAAGAATGAATTCTGGTGGCTCTTGGGAGAAGCTACAGAGCCATGAAGCAGTACAGACCCATAATGGGGACCTAGAGCTGGACTGAAGACGGTAAGTGTTAGCAATAGATGGTTTTTAAAGTAAAAAAACCAACCACTTTTCACCAAGTTATTTTCTGAATTTCTGTTCCATCTCTTTTACACTATTTTTAGAAAAACTCATAACAAACTGTCCACAGTGAATCTCTTGTGTAATCTTTCTTCTGTCTTAAGAGACAAAATCCTGTTGATGGTTCTGTCCAGCCTTTGTCAGGTTGCTAAAACCAGCTGGGGACAAGCTGCAGGATGCTCATGGGGAAGAGTTCTGCCTGTCTTTGCCTTGGGGTGGGCTGGAAGTGACCACCAGGGTTTTGTCTTTCATTGTGCACAGTGCAAACAAACATAAGGCTTCTTGGCACTCATATGCTGGCATCTTTCAGAGGCACAGCAGACTGGTTTGGAGTGAGCAAAGACAGTGATGCTACTCAGAAATGGCAGAGGAAGAGCCTCCGGCACTGCAGCCTGCGCTATGGGAAGCTGAAACCTCAGGTCATCCGAGAAATGGACTTGCCCAGTCAGGACAACATTTCTCTAACGAGCACAGAGACTCCTCCTCCCCTCTATGTGGGTCCCTGCCAGCTGGGCATGCAGAAGGTGAGTAACCTGGGACACAGGCAAGGCCTCTGAGTTGCCTGCACTGTGGCTTTTCCCCTTTGGCAGCTGTGACCTGTCTGTGGGCTGAGCTCTGCCTGAACATGTCTGGGCTCTGTGCTCAGACACTTCTCACGTCTCAGGTGCAGTTTGGCAGAGTTCCTCCTGCAGCAGCCTCTCTCCTGTGTCGTTGGCTGAGATCCCTGAGCTGTGCTGGTGATAGGCTCAGAGCTGTGTTTGTCATGCTGTGACTGGTGCTGATTAGGTGTATGCAGCGTGTACCAGAGCTCTCAGCTCTGGTTTTTTGCTGCCATTTTGCAAGGACAAAATGCAGTTGTACAGAGTGATCAGTACCCTGGACCCCAATTACAGTAACAGGCCTGATATCACACGGGACACCCCAAACAGAACGCAGGCCATAACACAGCTACTGTCCTCATAGAAACCTGGTTATATTTGGGACTTCGAGAAGTGTCTGTTGCATCAGTGGTGCTACAGCTCTGCTCTTGGGTCCTCAGAAATAGTTTTGAGTACCTGCAAAGGGGGCTTGGTAGCCTCCTCCTCCCCACCTTCAAGTGTGACCCCAGGGACAAGGCCCAGTTGAACACATCCAGTGACCAGCACTTCAGAACTAACCCACAGTATTCCAGCTCTTCCCAGTACTCCACTCCTCAACAAACTGATGACTGTGCTTTAGTGAGCACCACTGCAGCCTGGGCGAGTGGGGAAACAATTCCTTCCAAAGCAGGACCTGAAGCCTGGTTGCATCACTTAAGCAGAACAGAATATTGTGCTCTTTTCAATTAAGTTTCACCTTCTTGTCCTGTTTCCTGTTTGCTTACCAACTGAAGTGTCTTGCAGTTAGTCTTTGGCCGCAGGAGACTCAGAAATATTGCTGGGCTCCATGGGGGCCACATTAAATCAGAACGTGATGTCAGTAGGTGTAAACCCATCAAGCTTCCTGTTGAGTGTGCAGCTGTGGATTAAAAAAGCTCGTAAAACCTTAGGATAAAGCATAGAGGTCTTATGGAAACCACAGCTGTGATGATGTAAGGACAGAGGCAAGGTTTGTAGCTGAAGGCAATATTTTCATTACGTTGGTTCGTATGTTTGGAATAAGTGAGAGCTTTGGCCTGAGGAGTCCCAGAGAAGGGCTTGCAGCTCCTGGAAGCTTGCCTGCTTTATCCAGCTGTTAAACCTAATTAATGGAAGCAGATGTAAATATACAGTTAAGCTTCAGCAGGATAACAGGATACTGTTTAAGTCCTGGGCTGTCCAGTGTCAGGAAGGAAACTAACGGGAGAAAGAACTTGGCTGTTTTAAGGGATTTCTCAAACTCCTGTTTAGACAGTACGTTCTCTGACTGTAGAGCTCACTGGCATGGGAGAGAAAAACCAAGAGAGCTTAGGAAGGGCTGAAGGAGGTTTGAATTCTCCTGTGAAATTCAGGAACAGTCTGAGTGATGATAGTCAATACCAACAAAAGAAAAGAAAAAAAGTGGGTAGAGAGAGAGATTTAGGGACTTAGGTTTGAGGCTTACAACTAGGCCTTAGCTTGCAATAGGCTATTTCATATCTCGCTGTGGTAGAATTGCTTGTTGGTTCTGGTTCTTGGTCAATCCCAGGAGGCAGGCCCCTGTCATGGTCTCAAGAGGTTTGTTTGGAGGGAGGAGGGCTTGGCAGGGGAAGGGTTTGGGGGTGAAGGGACTGATGGGCTGTTTCTCTCGTCAGATCATAGACCCCTTGGCCCGCGGCCGAGCGTTCCGCATGGCTGAGGACAACGATGGCTGCAGCATCCCCCACACGCCCATCACACCCGGTGCCACGTCCCTCTGCTCCTTCACCAGCTCACGCTCAGGGTTCAACCGCCTCCCGCGGCGGCGCAAGCGAGAGTCCGTGGCCAAGATGAGCTTCCGAGCAGCTGCGGCTTTGGTGAAGGTACTGCCCGAGGCTCTGCCCTGAGGGAAGGGTGGGGGAGAGCCGTGCTGGAGGAAAGGAAGCCAATCAGCTCGTGTTCTCTTTCAGCCATGTGTTTAGAAGGATTGGCAGGGGGAAGGGATGATGCCTTGGTTTTGGTACAAATCTTGCTTTCCCTTTATTGGGCTGGGGATTTTGATTCCCACAGCCAGCAGCCTCAGAGCGTTCCAGCAGGTCCAGTTCAGCCTGTCTGAACCTTTGAGTGGTCCACCTGGATCTGGTCAGCAGTTACAGAAATACCTGAGGCTCTTACTATATAAGTTTCTTCATCCTGCCATGTGTCTTCTTTCCTGGGCCCAGTGACCTTTTTGCTGTGTCCAGTACCAGCCATCACTGTGGTTTGGTTAGAGATCCTGTACAGTACATGGTAGAGGAGCACATTGCAGGCCTGGAGACGGGCATTGGGATTGCGAAGTGGAGTCTCACCTGTGGGTCTCACCAAGGAGGTGTTTCACATCAGGTCCCTTGTGCTTCACACACAAGTGTTAACAGGCTCAGGGCTTGGGCTCCCTGTGCTCTGCGTGGGGTTGAGGGTTCTGGCAGTGACTCAATGCCCCTTTCCCTGGCTCCAGGGCCGCTCTGTGAAGGACAGCACCCTGAGGAGGGCTCAGCGCCGCAGCTTCACCCCAGCGAGTTTCCTGGAGGAGGACACGGTGGATTTTCCAGACGAACTCGACACTTCTTTCTTCGCTCGGGTGAGGGGCAGGTCTGGCATGGCGCTGCCCAGAGGCAGGGCAAGACTCTAGTTCTAGCAGGGCTGTGTGTTGCAGAGGGCAGCACTGCTTTCTGCCAGGGCTGGTGTCTTGGATGTGATGTTGGCTTCTTCTGATGGGACTTCTGTCTCTCTGCCTAGGAAGGAGTCCTTCATGAGGAGCTCTCTACTTACCCAGATGAAGTGTTCGAGTCGCCATCAGAAGCTGCAATCAAAGATGCTGAGGTGAAACCTCTGGATCAGACAGATCTCACAGGAGGTGCTTTGGACAAAAATGAGCTCGAAAGAAGCCACTTACTACTGTGAGTATCTTTCTGCAAGATGCCAAATCCTGACATGGGGTGACCAACCCATTTGGAGTGGCACCTCCTGAGTGGAGGGAGCTGTGTGAGTGCTGTGGGTGCTTGGTGCAGAGCCATCCCTGCGTGGAAAGGTGATTCTGAGGCCATCTCTGCAGTCTCTCCAGCAACTTCCAGCCTCACATAATGTGTTTGAGATTGTATGATGCCTTGAGGAAACAAAAGACACTTAAATCAGCTGTGAGGATGCTGGGGGCCCAGTCTTTGGCTCAGGAGAGCCTAGCAAAGAGGAGAAGGCTGTTGCCATTGCAACAGTCACCAGTAACTGTTGTCTTGCTCCGAGGAGCAGTGTGAAGCATTGCTGAGTGTCGAGCTGGGCTGCATTCCTCACTTGAAACGGGAGAAAGGTGTGGCCCTGATGCTGAGAGCCCTACAAATATGTGGGTGGTACTGTACTGTACGCCTAGATTTTTTCCACCTGAGTAACTGGCACTGAGTAATTGCTCTGTGTCGCTTCCGAGTCAGCTCTAGCTTGGCTGGCAGCTCACCCCAGCGGAGAGCTCTGCTGGGTGTGAACATGGAGCAGACAGGGAGGTCCTTGTTGTGGTTCTGCTGCTCACAGCCCATCTTGCTGTGTTGGCGCTTTCCCTTCAAGTGTTTCCAAGAACTTGACTCAGTCTTAACATAAGGGGAAGCAGCAAACGGTGGGAGTCTGTTGTCACTTCTCTGAGATGGTTTCAGTTGTCTTAACTCCATTTGGAGCTCCTCAAATAGCTTTACTTATTGAGGAAAATACATTTCTTTCACGCTTCAGAGTGCTGTTGTCAGAATCACAGTCGGGTGTCCTTTATGTGGCCAGGTGTTTGTTTTGGCATGAGCTCATAGCCCAGCACCGGAAATCCTGGGAAACAGCAGGTCTGTAGCACAGAAACCACTCAAACTCTTGGGGCAGGAGCAGGCTGTGGTGGAATGTGCACCTTCTGTGGGAGAAGGACTTCCCAAGGGGAAGTTTGGATATTAAAAGGCATCTTCTGCAAAGTGCAATATTGAAAAAGGGCTGAAGTTTTCAGCAGTGTTTTGGTTAAGGAGATTCAGGTTCTCCCTCATCCTGTTGCTTGGCCATTCTCCAGAGGTGTCATCATCTCTCCAAGATGCTCTGATAATCTTTGACAAAAAAGGTTTGTTGGCTGGTTTCTCTCACCACTTCTGACAGCCACAGTCTGTGTGCAGAGTGGGACATTTAGGAAGCCAGAGGAGGTAAACTGGACTAGAGCAGAGGTTGAGGACAATGGCTCCTACAGTGCCAGGCAGTGATGGGGTGAGGTGGGAGGTAGTTGTTTTATTTTTTGGTCAGGATTTGAATGTTGCAGACCTGACCTCCACACTGCTGTTTAAGAGCAAGATTATGAAGATGATGGAGACTTACAAGGCAGATACTATTCACCAGTAGCCTGTGCAACATTCATCAGGTCTATTTTGGTAAAAAAGCCTCCCTTTAGCTTAGGATGCTTGTGATTTTTATTGTGTTGGTGAAGTCTGGTGTTGTTCTTCTGAAAAAAACACATATTGGTACAAATAAAAGGAGGAATGGAAGAAAGATTGTGAGAGGTAACTGGCACAGCCTGCAGCATGTGACAGTGCCACTGTCTTGGCCTGGGAAGCTGCTTGGATTCTTCTCTGTCTCATTTGCTGGACACAGGGGTTTGACTTGCCAGTCCAATCACACTGAAGTGCATTAAAGCTGGGGATTTCCACTGCTGGGCTGAATTCCATTTCCATTTCATAGCAGAGAGGAGAGTAAGAGAAATGAGCTAGAGGAGGAAATTGATGTGCCTGAGCTGCAGATGTGCCTGTTGAATCCTCCCTGTTTCAGCCTGTTGGTGAAACACTAAAGCCTTGAGAGCTTTTTGGTGATCGAGATTAGTTTGGCACAGCTGCCTGGTGCCACCTTCTGCCTTTCCTGTGCTTTCATCTGCTGGCACTGTGTAACCCTTTGAAATACAGCTCCACTTCAGGGCACCTTGTCCGCCCCCAGCCCCGCTGTGGAGGGATGGACAGAGGGTCTGCTCCTGGTCCTGGTCCCCATTGCTGCCCTGCTTGTGATTTCAGCCCACTGGAGCGAGGCTGGAGGAAGCAAAAGGACGGGGGCCTGGCCCAGCCCAAGGTGCGCTTGCGGCAGGAGGTGGTGAGTGTGAGCCCCCAGAAGCGTGGCCAGCGCATCGCCGTCCCCGTCAGGAAGCTCTTTGCCAAGGAGAAGAGGCCGTACGGGCTGGGCATGGTGGGAAAGCTGACAAACAGGACCTACCGCAAGCGCATCGACAGCTACGTCAAACGGCAGATCGAGGACATGGATGATCACAGGTGAGGGAACGTCCCCAGCACAAGTTGAGAGTGAGGGATTGCTGCTCCCCCCTGGTGACTCAGGTCACTGCCTTGGGGTGGGTGGGTGCTGCTAATCCCCCCCAGAATGTGTATCCCTGGAGTACAGAGCCAGTGGCAGCAGACAGCCCCCTGTTTGTGTCACCATGCACTGGGAGCTTGGCTGGCTCCTCACGGTGCTTTGGGTGTCTGGGTCTGTGCTGCCTGGAGGGACTGCAGGTCTCTGCCCCACCACCACTGTCCTGTGATGGACAGGAAGGCTCAGGTATGCCTGCCTCTGAGCGTGTCCCTAGTCATCATTTCACACACATGGCACAGTTTGGCAGCAGGCTTCAGTGTTCTCATGGGTGATTTCTTGGGAAACAGTGGGTTGTCTGGTGTAATGGGGGGTCAGAGTAAACAGGGTTTACTCCATCTGTCAGCAAGACCTTGCCTCCAGTCCTGTGCATCCCTGAGTGATCCTGGCCATGTACCCTGGGTTTTGGTGAGGTCTCTATGGAAAAGCAGAATCTTTTCTCCTGTGTTCCGTGAGTAGATGCAATAAACGTGGGTTCCTGCATCTGACCTTTTCCCTTTCCTTCCGTCCAGGCCTTTCTTCACTTACTGGGTCACCTTTGTGCATTCACTCATCACCATCCTCGCTGTGTGCATCTACGGCATCGCCCCTGTGGGGTTCTCACAACATGAAACTGTTGACTCAGTAAGTGCATCCTGACTTGCCTGCAGTGTGACTGTGTCTCAGCCTTCAACTTCTGCCTCTTGTGTCACAGTCTTCGGCATAGTGGCTACTTAGCTGAGGGCCTTGATGGCCGAATTCTGGGTGTCCAGCCTTTGGGGGCTGCCTGCAGCATCTCTGTGAGCCCCCACACCACCTTCTTACCTTTCCTTGACATCAGAGTGTATCTGATGTGCTCTCTGCAGGTTCTGCCTTTGGGTGTGCTGGTAGCACTTCCAAACAGCTTGTTCCCCTCCTGGTGGAGACCAGAAGGATGTTCATGGCAGGGAAATATTTCAAACCTGATCTAAGTTTTTGAAACAGTTGCAGGGTTTTGCTTCTGTCAGGAGCAAAACTGACCTATCTGCTAATCTCGAAGCTGTTTGTAGCCTTCCCACACGTTGTTAAAGGTCTCTGGGGTACAGCCATGTCCCTGCTCCATGCAGGGAATGCCCTGGGGAGCTTCTCACTTACGTGTCTGACGGCTTTCAGAGCACTGCCACTGGGCCTGCACTGCCAGCTGCTGCTGCCTGTGCTTCTGAGCTGTCTGAAGCCTTTTGCAGGCTCCCGAAGCTACTCCCAGTTCTCCAGGCCTTGGAATTTCTTGAAATATGAAGTAGTCAGAGCTAGACATTTAAAGTGAAATTTTAAGATGAAGGTTCCCAAGTCTTGACAAGCCTTTGTGATCTTGCAAAAATGCAGGTTGAGATAACTACAGGCCCAGTCACTGGCTGTGGGGATTTCTGTTCATCATGAGAGCTGTTTTCACTGGCCCCTGCTGCTTGCCCTGCTGACCCTGTGGGCAGGAACTCACAGGACTCTCACTTCTCTCCTTGCAGGTCTTGCGAAACAGAGGAGTTTATGAAAATGTCAAATATGTTCAGCAGGAAAACTTCTGGATCGGCCCCAGCTCTGTGAGTGCTCTTGGTGGGACCCATAGTGGGCAGATGAGGGCCCAGCAAATATTGAAAGTGTGGCTAGTGTGTGTTGGGCTTCATCGTGCACGACTTGTCCCTGGTCCCTTGAGTTTGGAATTAGGGCACCACTTGCAGTCCCCTCAGCCTATTCTGCCAGTTGGCTGAACTGTTTCCATCTCTGCCAGGAGGCCCTGATCCACCTGGGGGCCAAGTTCTCACCGTGCATGAGGCAGGACCAGCAAGTGCACAGCTTCATCAGTGCCAAGCGGGAGAAGGAGAAGCACTCGGCTTGCTGTGTGCGGAATGACAAGTCAGGCTGTGTGCAGACCTCGGAGGAGGAGTGCTCAGTGAGTGCCAGGGCTCCTTCCATGCTGTCCTTGATGCTTCCCCCTCCCTGGGCTTTGTGGTGACACCTCTCCTCTCTCCTGCAGTCCACGCTGGCCGTGTGGGTGAAGTGGCCCCATCACCCCAGCACACCAATGCTGGCAGGAAACAAGAGGCAGTTTGGGTCTGTTTGTCATCAGGACCCCAGGTAGGTCCTGCCTGGCCCAGCTGCCATCATGGGGGAACAGGGCTGCTGTAGACTCAGAGTCCCAGGCCAGTGGGTTGCTGGATAGGACAGCAGCTGCTCTGGAGACCAGGGGATGTGGGGCAGTCATGTCCTTCTGTGCCCTGACAACTGCGGGGGAGGCTGAGGCATAGGTGATCATATGTGGAGACCCCTAGTCTCCACTGTTGTGGGCTCCCCATCTCCACAGTGGCCTGTTGTGAGCTGTGGGTGCCTTCCCCATCCCTCTCCCTCTTCTCACATGCTCCCCACACAAGCTCCCTCCTCGGGATGTAGCAGTTCCCAGCACATCTCTGCCCCAGTTGCCCTGCCAGCTACTGGTTGCCACAGCACACAGTCACTGTGGGGTGATGTAGAGCTGAGACCAGCTGAATTCTCACCCTCTGGCTGTGTCCCCGCAGAAAGGATCCAGTTGGTTGCTGGGCAGCTGCCTGCTCTCATGCTTCGTGCCTGACTGGAAGGAGGTTGTGGCTTTGATCAGCTCAGCCTTGGCTGTTGTGGTGCAGCTNCCAGAAAGGATCCAGTTTGTTGCTGGGCAGCTGCCTGCTCTCGTGCTTCGTGCCCGACTGGAAGGAGGCTCAGCCTTGGCTGTTGTGGTGCAGCTGTCCCCACCTGGGGCCCGAGGGGAGCTGTGTGATGGCAGCATGGGGACAGGGACACGGGGGAATCCTACGTGGTGCTGGGGAAGGGTATTTTTCAGTCTGGTCTGTGCTGTGTTGCTGCAGGGTGTGTGAGCAGCCAGCCTCCATGGAGCCCCACGAGTGGCCAGATGACATCACCAAATGGCCGGTGAGCATCCCCGAGGCACGGGGCCTGCAGGGCAGCTGGAATATGGCATTGGCATCCCACTGTGCAGAGCCACAGCTGTGCAGGTGGAAGGGCAGGGCCTCTGGTGCAGCTTCTGCTGCTTGTCACAAGCACCAGCTTGGGCAGCCGTGCTGTGGCTCACCAAGGCTCAAAGCCCTCCAACAGCAAAAGTTGCTCTGTGCCAACTAAAGCCCTGGGCCCTACCAGGGTAACGGGGGGATGGAAACCAACTCAGCCTCAGGGCCAGAGAGGAGGTGGCAACTGATGCTCAGGCAGATGGAGTATCAGGCACCATCTTGCTGTCAGAGGGAGGCCCGTGTCTGGGAACTGGCTTCTCCCCAAGGGGCTGTTTTGACTTCACTCAGACAGCAAGCAAAGCTGTTGCTGGCTGACTGCAGCCTGTTGTTGTTTTCCAGATCTGCACAAAAAACAGTGCTGGGAATTACACCAACCACCTCCACATGGACTGTGTGATTACAGGCCGGCCCTGCTGCATTGGGACCAAAGGAAGGTAAAACCCCATTAGGGCTTTACCTGTATGGAAAGCTTGGGTGTTGGGGTGAGACACAGCCATTTGTCCTCCTTGTCCTTTCTACACACAGCCCAGAGCCCTGCTGGGAAGTGGAGTTGGACAGGGAGCCATGACAGGTCTCCCAGATGGAGCAGGACTCTGGAATGAGCAGGAGATTACAGCCAGCCCGAGTCTTTGGTGCAGCAGGATATCTCACTTGACAGTTTGGAGGGACTTGGATCATGAGGGATTACACAATTCTGCTGAGTTCTGCATTCTTGCTTGGGAATGGCCAACTACATTGGCCCCAACCTGTAGTCCACGAGCACTCAGAGGAGATGCCAGGAAACTCTGGGCTCTGGGTTTGCAAAAGAGGAAGATGCTGTTCTTTCTCAGACCCCCCCAGTGCTTGGGCCTGACCTTCCCTGCTAGGGAGAAAAATGAGTGCTGCCCCAAGGAGTCTCTCTGTCCCTGAAAGTCATGACCTGGACCCCCTTGACCCAGCCCTCCCTTTCCACTCTGTCAGCTGTGAAGGCACAAGACTCCTCAGGCTGTGGTGGTTCTTCTCAGCTCTAAATAGCTCAGCCCTGGCACCTGTAGGTAGGTCTGTGGAGAGGCAGGGCTACCTGTGGCAGAGAAGCAGGAAGGGGGTGTGCAGAATGGCACTGGGCAAAACAGGAAGGTATTTGTGCCTCTGTTGAGACACTACAGCAGCTGAAGGCATCAGAGACAAGGGGGAATGTCTCACAAGCCTGAGAGGGTGCAGGAATGACCCATTGTCCCTTCCACTTGTGACTTGTGCCTCCTCCAGGTGTGAAATAACCTCCCGGGAGTATTGTGAATTTATGCGGGGCTATTTCCACGAGGAGGCAACACTCTGCTCTCAGGTAAGCGTGGAGTTGGGGGGTTGCATGGCTGCCCTCCTCCCTCCAGTCCCTCCTAGCAGCTTGGCAAGATCTGGGGTGACAGTGCTGCAGGATTGGCGTCCTGTGTCCTGTCCCACCCCGAGCCCAGGGGAAGCTGCTGATCCCGACTGGAGTGGCAGAGCTGGCTGCATCTGTCCTTCGGAGGGCAGTTTAGGACTCGGGCCAGCAGCTGTGAAAGCCCAGCACAGGACCAGTGTGCAGGCAGAGGGAGAAGGCAACACTCCTGCTCCATGGGGGAGTTTTGTGTGCTGGCGTGGAGAATGAGGGCATAAACCTGCCACAGGGAATAGGTGGGGCCACCTGTAAGGGGGTGTAGGAGACAGGCTGGGAGCAGAGAAGTGGGAGAAGAGCTCCTCTTCCAGAGGTCTTGGTAAAGGGCCCCCCACATTCCCACTCCTGCCCTAGGTGCACTGCATGGATGACGTCTGTGGGCTCCTGCCTTTCCTCAATCCAGAAGTCCCTGACCAGTTCTACCGCCTCTGGCTCTCACTTTTCCTCCACGCTGGGTAAGCACAGGTGTGAAACTTCCACTGTTTGGGTGGGGAAACCCTCAGCCCTGGGACTGCAGTGAGCTGTCCCTTCCTGGGGGACATGGGGGTCCTAAGCTGTGGTCCCTGCCAAGGTTTACCATCCTGTGTTTGCTGGGAGGGATTAGAGGTGCGGGCAAGGCCAGAGCAGGAGCTCTCAGCAGGGCTGGGGACAGAACATGAACACAGGGGTGACTTCAGTGGCTTCTGCTTCAGCTCCTATACTCTGCACTTGGCAGGATCCTGCACTGTCTGGTTTCAATCTGTTTCCAAATGACGATCCTGCGGGACCTAGAGAAGCTGGCAGGATGGCACCGCATCTCTATCATCTACCTTCTCAGTGGCATCACTGGGAACCTTGCCAGTGCAATATTTCTACCCTACAGAGCAGAGGTGGGTCTCCTGCAGCCCAGGGTCCTGGTAACTTGCCCTGAACACAACCCTTCTCTACATGCCTGTGCCTCTGTGGCAGAGGCAGAGACACCAGAGCTGGGCTTGTCGCTGCAGTACCGGCCTTGGCAGAGCGTAGCTAGAACATGGCACCTCACCATCATTTAACTGCTGAGCAGCAACACCCCCCCCCAGGCTTTCCAAGAGCCTGGCTGGGCTGGCTGCAGGAAGAAGGCTGTCTCCTGTAATAAGTGGGGGGGTTGTCCAGCCACTGGGGGAAGAGAGGCCCCAGGCAGGCTGGGAACTGAGCACTGGAGCTGGTGCCAGAGAGACTGGCAGGCGGGAGAGGGGCAAAGACCAGAGCTCACCTTGCCCACAGAAGACTGGACTACCTTCCTTGTCCTTCCTGAGGAAAAGTGCCTGGTGGGCAGGGTGAACCAGGAGATGGCCTTCAAGGGCTTCTCCCCTCTGGTCACTTGAACCAGATCTGCCTTCCTTAAATACCAAGTCTGATCTGGGGGTTGCTGGCCTTACACCTTGATCCTAAATCCAACCCTTTACTCCTTGCATCCTGTTGTACAGATGAAGTTGAAGGCAGTGTCTCTTGCCCAAGAAACACTGAATAAAGAGCTGAGTAACAAGTAACTAATGCCTGGAGCTGGCTGCAGGGGCCAGGCAGATGGCATGAGCCTCACGTTCTCTGTAATGCTCTTCTTCTGCAGGTTGGCCCTGCAGGATCCCAGTTTGGGATTCTGGCCTGTCTCTTTGTGGAGCTCTTCCAGAGTTGGCAAATCCTGGCACGCCCATGGAGGGCCTTCTTCAAGCTGCTGGCTGTGGTGCTCTTTCTTTTTGCCTTTGGCCTCCTGCCTTGGATCGATAATTTCGCTCACATTTCAGGATTTATCAGCGGTTTCTTCCTCTCCTTTGCCTTCCTGCCCTACATTAGCTTTGGGAAGTTTGATTTATATAGGAAACGATGCCAAATTATAGTTTTCCAGCTCATCTTCATTGCACTCTTCTCAGGACTTGTGATTCTGTTCTATTTCTACCCCATCAAATGCGAGTGGTGCGAGTTCCTCACTTGTATACCATTCACAGACAAGTTCTGCGAGAAATACGACCTGGATGCACAGCTCCACTGAAAGGCAAAGACTGGCTTCTCGAGCAGGCCCTGGAGATGGACTGTCTTTGCATTTGCTGTGCCAGTTCCATGGGGACAAAGCCTCTAATCCAATGACACTTCTAACCCTGCCCGTGGTTAATTTAAACTGTCTCCTTAGCACTTGGCAGGCAGGTTTTTGCCTTATCTCAGAAGACTCTGAAAACAGAACGTTTGTGCCTTGTTCAATTGTACTGAACCTCTTCTGCTGCCATTATTTTTATTACACTAGTTTCAATACTACATTTTTAACCAGAGTTGTTTACTACTGCTAAGGTGGTGATTAAACGGTGAGGTAGCGTTTTAGCTACTCTTAATTGTTCTGCATAGTCTGTGCCTATTTTTAATTGTTACTTAATGTCACTTACACTGTTTCATGGACCAGTAGAACCAATCCCTTCTGAGCACCCCAGACTGCCAGATGCACACCTGCAGCTGGAAATAAGGTTTGAAAAACCTCAGAAAACTAGAAGGTGTCTTTAATCCCTGGAAGTGCATTCCACATACAGCTCAGAGGCAGACACGGCAAACAGCAACTGCAAAATCATGTGAGAATGTCCAGTCAATGCAGTTTGTTCCCCTCTGGAGTGTTAAACCCTTTGCTGCAGGAAAGTGCTGAATCCACAGTCTGGTCTTGGTGGGGCCAGTTTCTCTGCTCTATTAAAGAAAGAAAATATTTGTCAGAAAATATACTGCATGCTGGGCAGGAGTGGGAGGAGCAGGGTGGGAGAACAGGCACTCAGGGAAGAGAGTCGGAGGCAACAGAAGGACCTGAGCGACCCGGTGATGGCAATTGCCTGTCACACAGAACCCTCCCTCCTCCCAGGGATTCATCAGCATCCAGCCGTGCTCCTCAGAGTGACTTCCAGACATTGAAGACGCTGGAAAGCAAGCAATGTCCTAGAAACAATCACAGCAGCAAAGGAACACTGTGTTTGATGAGACTCAAGACACTGTGGGAGCAGATTCAGAGTCTAAACACAGAGACACTGAGGCCCAGGGAAGAGGAAGATAAAGAATTAATGGACATGAGGGACTTACCTGACAAGTTATCTCCAAAGCTTCTTTATGAAGCTGACCTCATCCCTGTTTCTGATGCCATACCTGAACAGAGCGTTATGCTGTTACATGCCAGTTTCCCAGGAAAAACAACCTTTAAAATCTTCCAGCCTCCTCTTCCCCTATGATCCCGTGCTCTGCTCTGACAGAGGGCACATTAAAACTCTCACCTGTGTATGCAGGACATGCTGCCAGCACTGAGGGATCTGATCACCTGCCTTTAACGGCAACCATCCCTTAAATGCAGCATCTGTCACCCAGGCTCAGTCTTCCAAGGACAGCTTTGATTAGGGCCTTGATGAATTTTTAATACCTCAGACCACCTATTCTTGCTGGCCTGCACACAGGCACAGCCAGCACTGCTCTGTGGAACAGTGGGAGTGCCTGGAAGTGCCTCATCCCTCCTTGCCCTGAGAATGGGCATGGAAACATGAGAGTCACCTGTCAGTGTTGTTACCAGATTGTCTCTGAGAGGTGGCTGGGCAGGTCCAACACACGTATCCTTGGTTTGCTCTTTGCTTGGCATTCTCCATAGAATCACAGAATGTTGGAATGGACATTAAAGATCATCTAATCGCATCCCCCTGCCATGGGCTGGGACACCTCTCACTAGACCAGGTTGCTCAAGGCCTTATCCAGCCTGGCTTTAAACCTTGCCAGGGCTGGGGCTTCCACAACCTCCCTGGGCAACCTGTGGCCAATTCCTGTTCCCTCCTCCTTCCCACTGTTCTACCTCAGCAGCTCTGCAAGGCCGAGAAACTGCAACTTTCCCTGCAGAGTCTGGGATGGAGGGCCAGGTCTCTATGTCCCAGTGCCTTGGGGTGGCCTGACCTGGCTGAACACAGCACAGGATGGTGATGGCTGAGGAACTCCCCGAGGCCATCCTGTCCTGCAGAGCCTCAATCTGCCTGTCCTGCTTCCGTGGGCAGTGCTGTCCCACCTTCCTGACAATTCCCAGTGCAGGGCTCACCTGAGCCAGGGCACAACCTCCCACCTTAGCCCTGCAGAGCCTCACTCGGTTACTCACTCTTTCAGCTTCTTTCTGTCATCCGCCAGCTTCTCTCCAGCGAAGGTCAAGTGGTACGTCCTCCATATGTACTTCCTGGGGAAAACACACTCAGGGGGAGCCGGGGGAGCGAGGGGCAGGGGTGGGATGCGCTCCAGCGCCCGGCCCCGCTCACCAGCTCAGGTGCTGGACGCCTCCCTGCCGCGCCTGCCGCAGCTGGATGTGCCTCCGCAGCGCCTTCTTCAGCTCCAGCACCGAGGCGTTCTGCACCACCACCACGGCTGCGGGGGGCACAGGGCAGCCCGTTCAGCCCCGCTCAGCCCCGGGCCCCCGCCCAACNCGCCGCCTGGAACAGCTCCAGCACCTCGGCGTGCGCCAGCTCCTCCGCCGCCTCCCCCGCCGCCTCCTCGGCCGCCATCGCCGGAAGGGGCGGCGGGTCGGG
>WEKX01023113.1:842144-909748 GCA_013390025.1 Pitta sordida
CTGAAGGAGGTGGATGATGTGCTGGGCGGCGCCGCGGCCTGGGAGAACGTGGATTCCACCGCAGGTAGGGCCGGGCCGGGCCGGGCTGGGCCGGGCGGGGGTCGGGGGTGCCGTGCCCTGCCCGGCCCTCACGGCGTGTCCCCCTCCCCAGAGCCGTGCCCCAAGTGCGAGCACCCCCGCGCATACTTCATGCAGATCCAGACGCGCTCGGCCGACGAGCCCATGACCACCTTCTACAAGTGCTGCAACCCGCAGTGCGGGCACCGCTGGCGGGACTGAGCTCCCGCAATAAACCTGGCGCTGGGTGCGGGGTCCGTGTGCCGTGTCGTTGCTTTAAACCCGGCGGGGAACAGCGGCCTCCCAACAGCGTGTTCTGTGCCTGAGCTGCGGCCCCGGGAAGGGCCTTGATTCGAACAGCAAAAACTCGTGCCATGGGCTCTGAGAAACCAGAGCTTAGAATATAAAGAGGCGCGAAGGATAGTGGTGAAAGCAGCGGGGGCTGGCTGCTGTGCCACGGCACAGAAGGCAACAGAGATGTGTCACCCCTGTGGCACCTTTGCTGTGGCCTGTGAAACACTGAATCAGTAACTACAAACTACACTCTGCAAGAAATCACTGGTAAAAAGAATATCCTTCAAGTAGGATCACACGTTACTTCTGTCTTAACAGCAAGCTTTATTCTCAGTTTGAATACGCAGAAGTATAAAACTTAATAAAAACACGACGGTGCAAAAATGGTAACATTTAATGTGCACTAGCACTCCCTCACAGGCTGAGCCAGTTTGAGCCGGCTTTACCTCTCAAACAGGGAGAATCTGCACCCATTTATTCCAGTTCACTACCTCACAGGGGAACACTCTCCCCATCCTGAGGGTACAGTCTATTGTGGGCTCGTAGTAGATGGTTGGGGTTTCACTCGGTTTGGGATTGTCCAGTTGTTCTTCCACAACTGGCTTAGAAAAGAGTGACACCGGGGATGGTTTCTTCATGTAGAATCGTCTGATGCAACCAAGAGTTTCCAGACCCTGTGGGAAAATGCACATATTTTAGTTTGGACAGTTGCAGTGGGGAAATAGAAAAAAAAGAGGAATCCCCAAATGCTGCTCTACCTGCAGTGGCCAATTTATACCAAATTGGCTTCACTTGAGCCCCTCGGGGTAAATTGTGCTTATGGAAAGGGCTGCAGTGACATTGCTGTGAATTCTTATAGGAAATAAAAATAAATCAAGGTTCTATTTCCAAAGTGGCAGTGGTGGCAATTCAAATTGAAGATGTGGGAAACAATGCAAGAAACACCGAATTTCCTCTCTGTGTGGTGTTTCACTGTGAAGGATGCAGGTGTGTCAGGACAGAAGTGTGATTTACACACTTCTAGCACAGACACATTTCAGTCTGATTCCTACTTCAAAGGCTACCCATCCAGAAGGGATAGAAGGAAAAAAAAAAAAATTAAGAACACCAGGATCACTCTGGTGATTGGGGGTTGGATCTAGATGACCTTTAAGGTCCCCTCCAACCCAAGCCAGTCCATGATCCTGTGATTAATGTTGCACTAAACAGCCAATATTTCATGTTGACAAGCCCCCACTCTTCAGAAACCACCTGGAATTTCAGCTGCCTGTACATCCACTTCAAAAGCAAATTCAGATTTTGAGATCAGTGACACTGTCGTTTCAAGGATGGGTAAATCAGGCTGCCCTCCTTCCTCACTGAACAGCGACTCGCTCTGGCTTTGTTTAATTTACACCAAAGGGAGAAGGTAGTTTTTCATGGTTCATTCACAGTCCCATCTTCCTGGGATTTGCAGCAATGTCTCTGCTGAGTGGGGGTGTGGAAGCTGAGGCAGATTAAAGCTTCAGGGGAGTCGTGTACCTGCAGGATCTCGAGCACAGCCACAGGCTGCAGCACCCCACTGTAATGCTGCAGCAGCGTGGCCTGCGTCAGGCCTGGCTTGGTCATGATGTGGTAGAGCACGGCCTCCATCATCCCCTTGCACACAGGCTTGTTCAGAGTGCCATCCACGATCCTCCACGGTCTCCCAATGAAGCAGATGTCCTCGCAGGCCCTGCAGAACATAAAGCTCAGCTCCCTCAGGAATTCTAGTTGGGTTTCCCGTGGTCATTTCTGTTACAGAGACTCTCACAACACCCACTTCAGTGTTTGCTCCAGTGCTGGGTGTAAATCCTGTGGCTGCTGTGACCTACCAGACCTGCAGGATTTCCCTGGAGCTTCACTTTTAGCACCACTACACACCCAGCAGTTACCCTGAGTCTCAATGGCCAGGAAAGCTTTCCTTGGTACTTGCTCTAATATCTCCCCCAAAGTTAACCCAAGACCTGCTTCAGTCTGTAACAAGGTGCAACAGTGCTGAGATAGGAAGGAAATCCCAGATTTTTAGCATTTTGGAGTCAAAAGACCCTGCATGGAAATTCCCGTTTTTCATACTGCAGTTTCTCCAAGCCTTCCCTGGGCACCTGGAAGCTGAGACCTTCTGGCACTGGACTTATTTGTGAAGTAAAATCAGTTTTGTTCCTGTCATATTTGGAGGTACGTAGTTGGTTTAGGGGTAAAAACATTTCTCAGAGGAATTTTTTCAGCCTGAACATGAGCACGAGTAACAATAACAAGAACATGTGGCGTCTCTCCATCATCAGTTCTCTCCGCCCATCAGTGCATAGACTAAGGTTTGTGAATCAGCTGCTTCCAGTATTATTTTGGGAGTGCCAAGTGTTTAATTATTCTGCAGACATCTCTGTTACTCACCGGTCCCTGGGTGCCTGGGCAGCATCTGTCATGGAACTTCCTGGAAAGAAAAGGACACATATTTTCTAATTAACCCCTTATCTAATGAAAGGAAAGTAAAAAGTGGCCAAGCTGTGACGTGCAACAGCTTGCTAGGAAATCACCTGAGCAAAACATGCTCGGTTATGGGGAGCCCTGAGCTGCCACTCTGACTACCCTGCAGCACATCCCTCTCACCACATCTGGCTACTCAGTCACACTTTTTGTGGTTCCTTTCCCAAATCCTATCAGGAAGTTTTATTCCTAGAAGTCTGATGTGGCTGAACCACAGGTCTGGGGCTGTAAGAACTGAGTGTCACAGGGAGCTGTGCAGGGGCTCGGCCTGTGAGCTCCCCCAGGGGTTTGGTTAAAAGCCTCTGGAAACCACACGGAAGTTGAGGATCAGTCCAAGTAGCTGCAGACAGAGAGTGCAAACTCAGATCCCAGCAGGGATCAAAGTGAAGGTTGTCTCTGCAACTCCCATTACATTATGTCATGGGTTTTAATTAGACAATTACTTAACAAAGGTATTCCTACCACACCCAGAGGGGAACAGCTTTGGCTCAAGCACATGGAAACCCTTCACTGGCCAGTAAGAACTCTGTGTTTGATAACAGAACTACTATTTTTTCCCTCCTGTGTTACAAACAACTCAAGGAAGTTCAATCCTGAAGAGTGCTTTGGTAATTTCATGTAAGAACTGCCGAGGTCTCTTCTGTTTAGACAGCCCCAAGTCTGTTTCCTGCAGGAAGGCTCCAGTTAAACAATCCCAAGCTCTAAGATGTCAGGGATCAGCCTGCACTGATTCACAGCTGCCTTGGAACGTGGGTGCTGGCAGAGCTTGGCAGGATCCCACACGAGCAGCCAGGTTGTGATTCAGTGTGAAACCAGAGCTGATAGAAACAAAACCAAAATAAAATCCCCCACAAAGTACTTAATGTAAAGCTTGGCAAGAGCTACTGGCTATTAGAAAAGAAAACTGGCAGTAAAAAGGAAACGAAGATAAAGTCCAATTGGGTTACAAACGAGGCTGTTAATCTCACTGGCGTGTGCTGCTTCCTGGTTTAATGTCCTCAGGACTGTCAGCCATGGACATTCCAGCTAAATGCACACCAGCAGGGCTGTGTTTGCTAGGCTTAGAGATGTTTGGCCTTTGGACTGAAGCCAGAGATGAGAAACTTCAGATCCAAGCACATTTTTGAAGATGAGTAAGACATGGAAACAAGTTTCTAAGGAAAACATATTTTTGGACTAGTTGTGAGCATTTCAGCAAAAAACCCAGAAAGGAATGGTTGATGAATTTGAAATCTCCACAGCCTTCCAGATGAATTAAGAGTTATGCCAAATTGCCTGTGAGAAATAACAGCCTCTCTCTGGTACAGCTTCATAAAGAATCTAGGATGTGCTTATAAAATGGAGCTATCCATTTGGGATCAACTGCATACCTTGGGAGACTCCTGGGTTCTCCTGTAAGTAGGAAAGGTCACTGTCCTGCTCACTGGCTGATTGTTCATGCCCGGGGATCTGCTCGTGCTCAGTGCTGAGCTCACTCTTCTCCTCCTGAAGTTCCTTGTCCTCAGAATAAGGTTTATCTTGTTCCATGTGAGTGGCCACATTCACAGTCTCTGGGGCAGGCTCTGGGAGTTCAGCTGGGAGTTCTGTCTGCCCTCCCAGGGAACCTGCTGCTTCACTCCCACTGACAGCATCCTGTGCTGGGGCAGGATCAGGAACACCTGCAGCCAGGTCCCTTCCATCTGCACTCCCCAGGCCACCCTGTGGGCCCTGCCAGGGGGCATTGCCATCTGTAAGGGCATCACTTTCAGTCTTACATCTCTTCCTCGGGGGTTCATCACTGACAGACTCTGTGTCTTTTCCCAGCTGCTCCTCCTCCTCTCCCAAACATTCCTCTCCCTTCCTTGGCTCCAGTGGCACATCTGGGAGAGCAGAGTCTGCACTCTGCTGATCAGCATCTTCTGGTTTATCCTTCAGACACACCGAATGTAAGAGCCATGGCTTCGCAAACACTATTGCAACCAGTCTGACGGTGTGGCCTCCTACTTCTAAAACCTGCTGTGTTCCAATAAGGTCCTATAAAAAACAAATAAATAAACCCACAACAAATTATCTCGGGAGCTTTCACTGGAAAATGTCAGTTTAACCAAGTATCATGGAATTGCCATCGTTAACTGGCAGCAAGGAAGGAGCAAGAAGTTGAAAAGATATTTTAGCCCTTAAACTTTTGAGAAACTGAAGCACAGGACATTTTTCTTCAGTTTAAATTAAGTTAAAAATATAACAGGGAAAGAGTATTTTGCTTTCAGAGGTGGATGTTGGCACCTCTGGGGTTCTAAAACACCTCATTCCTATCTTTGATTAAGTGCTGCTTTAATTTTTGGCCCTCCTAACTTTGAGGCAAGATTGCTACCAGGTACGGTATGTGATCTCCTGCCTAACATAAACACCTTTTTTCAATTTATAGTCACTTCCGACAGCCTGGAAGCGTGTCCTGGGCAAAGGGAATGCTAAACATGCAGACATTAATGTATGGAAAGCAGCTGGCTGTGAAACCACCTGAATGTACTGCTCCAAGGTCCTGCTTCTTGTAGGTTCCAGCTCTTCATAGCTGCAGAAACGTTTGATCAGCTCAGCTTTGCAAATTCCAAAGTGGGAAGTTGCCTCAATTGCCTCCCGGATCTCCAAAACAGCTGCTCCATCTCTGGGGGTGTAACCAAAACGTTCGGTGCACTCCTGAAGAAACTTATCAACCTCGTAATTTTCTTCTTGGATTTTTATCAGCCTGGTAAACGTTTCAGGCAGGCAGGAGATTCCCACACCTATGTTATCCAGCACAGAAGGAACTGCAAAGCAAATAAAACACAAGAGTATGAGCTGCAATGTTGTTACTGTGAAGTGCACTACAGAAAGAGAAACAGATTAGAGGTGCTTGAGACTACTCCAATGAAAAACAGAGCTCTGTTTTACATCTTCATTGCTCCAGATTACTTTTTTCTTTCTGCCTTCCATATCTGTCTCTGAAAGGGCCTTTAGAAGAAGAGCAAGTGGGTTTACAAAGGTTTATCCTCACATCAAAGTGAAGGATGGCTGGAAGGCAGTGCAGACTTACTGATATTCTCTCTAACACTGGGTCAGCTTAGCTCTAAGTTAATGAGGGAATCATCTCCTTTTTTCTTGAAGAAGGTCAAGTGCAAATTCTAGGGGAAAGGAAATCAAAAAATCCATGGCAGAAAGCTGCTGGCCAGACAGGGTTTAAAGTACCACTTGACAATGCCTTAAGTACAATTAGTCTCACAAAGCATCTCTGTGTTTGGTGACAGGTCCATCACTGTCCAAAACTGCCCCACCCTGTACAGAGCATTCAGAAGCTGAAGCCACATCACCCCTTCTCCCAGTCCCTGATGATCAGGGGGCAGCTCTGGCACTACTCCTCCTGCTCCTCCTTTTTATCTGCAGGCTGCTCCACCCTGGGCCTTACGGGACACTCATGGCAGCTGTGATTCCCTGACAGCCAAGGAAAAATGAGCTCAGCTGTAATGAGCCATCAGCTCAGCAGACCTGGAGAGCATGAGTGGCAGCAGAGCACAGAGAGAGAATTTCTATTTTACTTCTGCCACAACAGGAGTAGGAATGGGCAGGGACAGACCTTTCAGCTAAGAGCTAAAGGTTCTGGATGCATTTGCATTACAGCTGAAAGCAAGATTCTCTTTAAGAAGGGGCAGTGCTGATAAACTGTAAACATCCAAGCTCTGAATACTATAAAAATGTTTAAAACACTGTAGGTAGGAGGCCTGACGTTGGACACCACTATTTTGGGCCCCCGCATGAGACAAGCAAATGTGAAATTTCCATTCAAGGAGCTCAGAAAGATTTTCTTTTCTCTTTACAGAAGAGAAAGCCTGGCTGTGAAGTCATATGGTATTTTAAGTTGTAGAAGGGACCGGAAAACCTCCTGGAGAACGGGTAGTAGAGCAGAGGACAGACTTTTTGCATTAATTAACACCACATGAAATACAGGCAAGGACTTGTTACCAACAAGAGGTGCCTTTAAATCAACCATCTTGTTTGCTTTACATCAGGAGGGAAAGCATTACAAACTGGATGTGCGATGAAAACATAATGTTCCTATAAGGGGCTTTGTATAAACCAGGTCCCCAGCAGGTGAGTTCTCCACCTCTCCTGCTCCAACCCCCTCCTGGGCAAGTCGGCCGGAACAGGAACTAACCTGGAGAGCTGAGTCTTCCCGGGATGGGGGAACGCCTCAGCCTGACCTTCACCTGGCAGGAGTTGACCACAATGTTGTCACTGCGGCTCAGGTTGCGTCCGCTGACGATCCCAGGGGCGTAGTAGCCCCTCATCAGCAAGTAATTAGTGTGAGATGCTTGACGAGCTTTCACTTCTATTCTCCGTTTGCCTCCAGAGCTGTCGTCCAGCTCGTCGTCATCATCATCCTCCAGCCCTTCTTTTGCCAAGCTGCAGCAAACAGAGGGGGTTTATTTGTTTCTTGTTTATTTTCTTTCCCCCCCAAAATAAGTAAGTGACTCATTACACTGAGCAGAGCAAGAACACGGTGATTCTGCACTCCAGCTTTAGTGATGGGCAGCTGTGGGTATGCCCACAGCAGGCTGACTTAAAGCACTGAGAACAAGCAACTACAGAAAAGAAAATGACATTAAAGCTCCCTGGCAAAGCAAACTCTCTATTTTCTTTTGCAAATGTTTTGAAATGAACCTCAAATATCTCAGGTTAAAGTGACACTTCATTGTGAGGGAATGTGTGAGGCCCTGTCACCAGAGGGACGCTGCAGAACAGGACAGTGTTTATTTTTAAGGGAGGAAAAGAAGAAAAAGAAGTTACGGACCAAATACTTCAGTTACTTCAAAAAAGAAAAAAATACCACCACAAACCAAACTGCAGACAGCCTTCAAGTGAAAAAAGAATAGTAGCAGCAGCCAGGATAAATTTACCAGGAACAAACTCAGTCAAACCAACGCTGTTCCTTTCCAGGACACGACAAGAGCCACTATGGATAAAACTGAAGGCTCTGAACAACTTAATCTAACTCTGAAGTTGCCTCTATTTTAAGCAGGAGACAACCAAAGGTTCTTTCCAACCTTTTCTAAGATGAGTTAGATGTTCTTGTAGAACATATTTAGAACCAAAAGGGAACACATAGTTTATTAAAAATAGAGTGAGTACACAACTCAGGGGCCTGTTCTCAGCAGTGGGACCAGTTCAGGGCTAAGTGTATTTTTGGTAATGGCCTGGGAGACAAAACAGTTTATTCAGTTTGCACAGGATCACCCAACTGGAGACACTGCAAGCACGTGAGAAGAATGGGATTTGCATTCAGCGCATCTCCAGCAAACTGGAGAAATAGCCTGGAAAAGAGCAGGGAGCAATTTCCTCTGACAAATGCATGTTATTTAAAATATAGCACTGTGCATCTATCCCTCCACACCAAGAGCAAACAATTAACCAGGTAAAGGAAAAGAAGCTTGTTAGAGTGACTCACAAGAATCATAAGCTGTAGATGGATCATTGCACTGGGGGGGAGGGTTGGCTGCTTTTTTTTGGCAAGCCCATGGCCATTCAGCATCCTGGGATGCATTAACAGGTTCTTCCTCTATATAACATGATGGAATTGGCACAGACCTGCCAGCAAGAGTATGGCATTTCTTTTCTGATCTCACAGTTCAGTGCAGGAGACAATAACAAGAAAGACAGAGATCTGGATAACATTAACAATGTAAAAAAACCACAAGTAAAGGAAGTGAGGCTGCTTATTTTAAAGAACAGAAATGTGGGAAGAAAACTGCAAAAACAACCTTCAAATAGGTATTAAGCTGCTCTAAAGAGAAAGAGAACAAAGTATTCTCCATGTAAATATACAACAGGAAGCAGCAGGTTAAACTACAGTGAGAGATGTAAGCTGCACTCTTAAGAAAACACATAATGACTGTAAGGATGAAACACATAATGACTGAAGGATAAGGGCTCACAGGATCAGGCTGCCTGGGGACAGTTTCAGTTTCAGTGCTGTGCCAATATTGCAGGCTCAGAGAAACATTCAATCAAAGAGGAGACAATGCAGAGAAGTGATATTGTGGTGAGAGGTTTCACTGATAAAGCAGAAACCTTGTTACTAACCCTTCTCAGTCTTGAAATGACAAGGTACAATGTTGATGAAAATGTTCCTGTAGCACCCACTGCTCCCCTTTCCACATCAGCTCTGATGGCACTGAAGTGCCGAGCAATTTAAATGTCACATGTGAAGACAAATGCAGTCCAGGGCTATAATGACAGGCACTAAGTAAAGTGCCATTAAGTCTTCAAAATGCTCCCTCAGAAATAAAAATCTAAATAGTATCACGGTAAAACCTGCCACAGTGCAGTTCGAGAAATGCTAATGCCTGTCCCATTTCTTTCAGGTTATCCCCAAACTGTATTTACTAACAGAAATAACAGCACTTACCTTTTTACCACTTCATTTTCCACCATAGTGCTGTCCACCACAATGATCTGCTCTGGGATTGTCACATTCACAGACACAAGTCCCAGGGAGAACAGGGACAGCATTGTCACACACTGGCCACCGGGCCCATCCATGGGAAATGCCACCATGCCCTCTGACGATGTGTTTTCCTGATCTTTGAAGGAGAAGTTGTCTGGCTGGTCTGACTGTTCAGCATCCTTGAGCTTCTCGAGGAACTGGAAGGACTCTGTACAAACGGTACTGGGGAAGCGCCACGTGAAAACTCTGGAGAGAAACAGAGAGTCAGAGAGGCACAAATCTTTGCAATCTGTTCTTACTGAGTATGAATTTTAACCCTTGGTAGCCCAGAGCAGCCAAGCAGCTGAGACTCCACACTAGAGCTAGTGACAAAATACCTTCTACACTTGCCTTCAGTCCTTTGACTCGTTCCAGAACACAAGGTATTTATGCACCATGTGAAAGTCAGGTGCTATATGGCAAATAGAAAGCAAAGGTACCATCTTCTGCTTCCCCTGAGTGCTAAAGAAATCTTTCCACCACCTCTAGAACTGTGGTGCTGCATCTCCTCTCCTCTCCATGTGAAGTCCTGGCCAGCACACTTGGCTCTCTTCCCTCACAACCCCACTGTTCAGCAAACAAGAACCAACATACAAGGTGTCACCTTCACCTGCACATCAGGTTCTCTCCTCTGGACACTCTTCTCTCTTCCAGGCCAAGCAGGCCTGGGTAGATCCTTTCTCTGCTCAAACACGAGCAGTGCCCATGGTGACACCCACCTGTAGTAGGTCTGAGACAGCTGGTAGGACATGGGCACAAAAGGCAGGGCCCGGTTCTTCTTTGGCCCCAGGGTGTGGTTCACGTGGCGGCGATTCACCAAACTCCTCTTCTGACACTCCAGGAAAGCCTTTCCAAGAATGTCATCCTTGTACTCCTGGTACAGACGGAATGTCTGCAAAAAACCCCCCATCCAGTGTAAGAGGCAGTTCCAGTTCTGAACCCACTCACCTACTTGAGGTTTGCATTAACTAAATGGATATGAAGCTACAGGCCAGAATGTAAATGATACATATTAACTACTATTCTGGTCCTTTTATGGGCTTCCAGACTTTCCATAGTAAATGCCAATTAAATTAACTAAATACTAGACAACACTTGATATTCAAAATGGGATCAGGCTCTCACTAGAATTATAGATGTGACAAATGCTGTTCTGCAACCCATTTTGATAGATTCTTCCCAACATTTTGCCAGGAACATGGGCTTCTGTGAGCTTGCCTTTCTAGGCTCCACTGCTGCCTGCTGATCAGATAATAAACTCCCTTTGAAATGCTGACCTTATTAAAGACCTGACTAATAGATGATGTATTTTTGTAGCCCCCAGCCCTGAAGGACAGGCTCCCCAACACCAGCTGGGTATCAGGGCTGCCTTGGTGATATTTCCTCCAGGATATTCCCACTGCTCAAGTTGGCACTAAATCATGATACAGTTTGACCCAGTGGGAGTGATGTGGAGTTTATTTCATATGGGTTTTGGGGATTGCTTCAATTATCTTGCAATCTCAATTGAAAATCTGCCTAGAATATGTAATTTCCTAACACCAGAAAAGAATACTCCCCACAGACTGGATAGCAATCTCAGTTTATGGTTTTCTCTTCTCCCATTTGAAAAAGGAATTTATCAAGGGAGGGAGGATAAACTTTAGGGTTGTATGACCACGGGTAGGTGTGGCACTTGAGGACATGGTTTAGTGCTGGCCTTGGCAGTGCTGGGCTAATGGTCAGACTTGAGGATCTTGAAGGTCTTTTCCAACTTATTATCATAGGAAAGTTTGGTCCAGATACTGTACCTGAAATGACTGGCAAGATTCCATCTGGTTATCTGAGAGTGCCAATGTGCTCTGAATCAGATTCTGTAGCACTAGAAAATGAATATCATAAATACTGAAAGAAAAAAAGAAAAACAGAAGAGAAAATAGTTTATTCATGGTGATTTTTGAGCACAACATACCTATTAAACTAGTAGAAAAATACATAAACTCTAACACTTGCTTCTGAAACAGATGAATAAAAGCAACAGATCCTACAGCTGAGGTTCACTCATGGAAAGGACTTACATGACTTTCACAGGTATAAGGGGATGACATGGCCTTGGAGTCCTAATGGGAAAAATGGTGCTACTGCTACTCACCTGCTTAGATGATCCTCCTTTGTGCCTTGATTTGTGACTTCTCCGATTGCCAACACCCGAAATCTGGTGAGGGGAAGGGAAAACACTGAGACAACATTCTGGGACTGTGTGTCAGCCCTGGAGCCCAGAGACTGAGGAGCACAACTGCTAATGAGGCCAGTGCTGAAGCAGCACAGGGACCGTCTGCTCCAGCTGCTCAGCACAAGGGTCAAACATTAAAAGAACCATCCAGATCAATCCCCACTAAAATATCTGTTGACAAGGAGATAAAACTCATGGACAGGAGACAGTCCAGCACTGTAAGGATTTGTTATTTTATTGAGGCTTTGGACATCTAGTTACCATCAGCAGCACTTTTGCTTTAATGTGCAGCTCTTCCCAAAATAAGAACATTTACCAAGGTGCCAAATTTGTTATCATTAAATGGTCTGAGACACAAATTTTCCACACTGCTCTTCAAGTGTTACTTAGGAAAAAGTGTAACAATCTGGAGCTGGAAAATGCTGTACAAGGCTGAGTGCCCTCCTTTATCAACAGTTCTACCAGCACTGAGATGATTCAGCTGAGTAACCAGCTACAAATTGTGATATAAAATGGGGCAAGTTAATCTGGAAAATGCTAAAGGGAAAGTCTTCAATTGCCTTGAAAAGTGACACCTGAATAGCACCATCTCTAACAGCAACATTGAGAATTTGACCATTTAGGAAAATCTGATACTGTTCTGTGAATTTCTGGTTTAAAAGTCTTTTATTTAGCAAAATGGGAATAGCTTAAAATCAGAAAACTTGTGCAAATAACTCAAAATCAGTGACTGTGGATTTGAGAGAAACACTGCTTTGTTTACTTTAATAAGATTTCTTTTGATACCAAGAGAACAAGAAGTGTAAATCCTGCCCATTGGGGCAGGTCTGCTCTGAATTGCTGTCCCCTCTCACTGCCTCAGCCCATGTGCAGAGTCAAAAGAACCAGAACTAAAATACCTGGAAAAGAGTTCCTGCAAAGTGTCAGGGATGTCAAGTTTGGGATCCCCCAGGGTCGAACTGAATTTCTCTTTCAGTCTTTCCACAAACTCTTTAAACTCCGTTGCACAAACCTTAGAAAAGAAGAGACAGAAATGTTACCAACCTCAATTGCTGAGCGGGGAAAAAGAGCTTTGACTTTTGAAGTGTTCATGGAAAACCCAGGTCGAGGTAGCTGGGGTTGGATGATCAAGTCAGAGACAGTGCAACAGCCAAGAGACTGCACCAAAAAGCTCCGTGGAGGCCGTGGTTGCTGATTTCCTGAACAGTTGCAGGTTCCATCTGTAGTCACACTCACAGCCACAAGACAACCACCAGGAGCATATGTTCTCAAACAATTTACTGAATTTACAGCACCAGATCTCTTGCTAGAGCTTTGTTTAAGCTTCTGCTCAAGTCTATTTTTTGTTTCATACCCTTCAGGCTTTACCACGTTCTCTATTGAGTCTGTTTGCACAACCATGGCTTGGAGAACACCTGTTAGACCAGAGGAATGTTCTCTGGAAATGAGTTTTTATTTGCTTCCAAAGACAGACTTTGGGGATGGGGACACATATTTATTTCAGTGATGTCTCATCAGTGAACAGCTTCTTCCTTTAAACAAGCATGAATTTAACAACAGAATGGGCTTTTCTGACAATAGACTGAATTATCATTCCTGGGTAAAACCAATCTTGCTGTGACACTGTCCCAGTTCTGAAAAAACACTCTGGAATTCCAAATGGAATTGTTTGCACTGAAAATGTAAACACCTCTTCAATTTGAAAATGCGGGTCATTTAAGCCATAAAAAGTTCAAAACTTAAATAAAACCTTTTGGCTGATCAAATCAAGACTTACAAAATTTGTTTGCATTGTTGCACTCATCCACAGAGGTTAAGGTTGTATTTCAATGTGCAATTGGGAGAAAAGGAAGAAATTACAGAGCAAAAAGCTTTTCCTACTCAGATAACAATGAGGCTGAGAAGATAAAAAAAAAAATAAATCAAAAGAGAGAGAAGTTTAGTCAGGGATGTTTATAAATAAACAAAAAACCCCGAATTTTTTGTTGCACAGGAAACTGTTTATGTGTCTTTGGAAAGCTGCCTGTGCCCACTTTGCTCCCAGACCAGAAATGGTGCTGTATTTTTATAACAATGCTATTTTCAAAATAGCTAAGGATTCAAGGGAGGGATAAGAGATGAAATCACAGTAATTCAAGCAGTGCAAGTAGTAATCCGAACAGCATAAAGTACTCCACGACCTTCTGGAATATTTCCCTCCTACCTGTGGATCTTCATAATTATTTTCTCTATTCATGAAATCATCGATGAGGGTTTTATCTTGGTAAACCTCAGCAAGGCAAACTCTGCAACAGATACAAGTGAAAATGTTGTCCAGAGCTGAAATTTTCCCAGTTCAACACGGATTTGGCAGCAGCAGGGTGCAAACAAGTTGGAATTCATAGGACATACGAAACAAGAGAAAAACAAAGGAGGACCACATCCCTTCATTTAATTTCAGGAGAATTTAGCCTACACCCAGAACAGAGAAAACTTCTTACTTATAATTAAGGTAAGTCTGTGGATTCCTGATAATATAACGAACTCTTCGTCCAACGGAATGAGAGGTTTTATCCAGCGACTCCTCAAAGCTGGAATGCATGATATCCCGAACCACCTGCCACGGCACAAAGGGCCCTTTGACCTGTGGGAACACGGCATGTTTGGAGTCAAGGCTCCAGCTGTGAGGTACCCCAATGATGGGCAGAGCCAGGAGCGAGCGGCTGGCACACCTTGGCGTTGAGCACGTGGCTGGCGATGCGGCACAGCATGAGCAGACTGTCCTCTTGCACTGTCCAGGCCACACGCAGGCGTGTCATCCTCAGCAGGGCGCTCTGGTCGGCCTTGTCATGGTACCGCAGTTTCTTGCTTTTCTCTGCAGAATCATCTTCTAACAAACCCAGAAAAAACAGACACTTAGCACAATGTAACCAACTCCAGTCACAGACAGCATCAGCACCTGCCTGAGTTTGAAAGGAGAGGCAAGAGCAGGGAAGGAAGGAGCTGTTCAGAAAGTAAAATGCATCAAGTGCCTCTCCCAGGGATGAGAAAGCAAGTGCTTAAATGGCAAACTGACAACCCAGAGCATTATTCCAGGAAGAATCTTTAGCCAACTACCAAGAGCGGATGAGGAATTGCACGGGGCTGGTCTGGCACAGACTCCACCAGGATTTCCTCAGTCTATACAGCACAGCAGTGCAATCATGGCTCACACAAAGGAAATGGTTACAACATGCTGCTGTCCTTCCCCTCAGGACCCCTGAGCCTCCTCACTGACAGCGGGAACACAATGACATGGCCAGTAAAGCTTCTGTGTCCCACACCATGGGACAGTCACACCAGCTCTTCCAAAGCAGCTTCCAGCAGGTCTAAGCACAATAAAGAATGCTCTTTTTCCTGTTTCTTACCTTTCTTTTTCTTCTTTGTCTTCTTTCCAACATCTTTCCTAAGCCTCTTCCTCTTTTGGCTTTTTCCACCTCTCACTCGTTTTGTTCGATCCTGGGTTGGTTCTTTACTCATTTCAATACATTCCTCTTTCTGGACAAGTGACTCTGATCCAATCATTGCTTCTCCCAAAATATTAATTTTGTTACCTAAAATGACACGTATTTACAGCACTGGAGCTTTATAGCAATGTCATTCTACAATATTAAGGTATAAAGAGCAAATGCCAAAGTGTCAGTACATTAAAAGACAGATGCCCTCTCAGAATTGCCCTTTTTCAGTCATGTCATTTCATGGCCCTTCTCAGCAGCTCAGAGAGTAAAACCCCATATAAATGAGGAATCATCAAGCAGTTACTAAGTCTAGTGCACAGTGCACAAACACAGGGGGACACAGCTGAGGTTTTACACTCAACCTGAGGCATTTCCTCCTCCTTAGCTCAAATGTTAGGCTGGGCAACAGTGCTACAGAACATTGGTCCCTCCAGACTTTCTGCAAACTGCACAACAGAAATCACCAAGGATAGAAATCATTGTTCTATAAGAAATTATTTACACAACTATTTTACAGCCCCAGAAGCATCCTAGATCATTGTAAGGAGACAGGAACAACCCATATCATCAATACTGGATAAAAAATTATTGTTCCATACATCCAGATATAGGGAATGAAATTGTTTATCTATTTTATTGCCCCAGAAGCATCCTAGATTACTGTAAGGAGACAAGAATAACCCACATCCTTTGTGCTGGGTTTGACAAAGACAGTAACAGCTCTAGCACAGTTTCAGAACCCACCTTACCTCCAGTACTGAGCGGCAGGGGGTGTTTTGTTAAGAAGGTTTGGAGTCTTGCTGTCAGTCCATTTTCAGAGCCTGTACTTTCCTAAGACAACACAGCTTTAAAAAAGGTGATATGCAAAAGGAGGCCACTGGTTTTAACAACATTATGCATTATATGCTATGAGTAGGATCAGAAAAAAAAAATCAGTATCAAGGAAAAGATCTCTGGCTAAAATGAAGAACTTATTTGTCTTATTAATACCATATATTAGAATGGCTCCAGAGCTTTGCTTAAATCCTCCTGTAATGACCACTATATAATGTTAGAACTTCAGCAAATCTCCTCAAGTTTAAAAGAAGTCATTACTGGAAGAGAAATGCTGGATTCTCTCACTGCTACAGAGGCTGAGCAGAATTTCCTGTAAACCAGTGTTTTTTCAAAGCATTTCATATTCCAAAGGAACTTCTCAAAAGCACAAAACCAAAATGAAAACACAAATACTGATTAAATACTTCCAATACCATATTCTGTGCAACTTAAATCTGAGCCTGAACTCATTGCAAATTATTAGTGGTTTTGCCATTCTCTGCAAAACCCATTTTTCTTGTGTGGAGTTCAGTGAGGGCAGACTTTGGTCTCCACAGATGTGGGGAGAAAAGCAGAGACTGAAGAACTGCTGGAGGTCCTGTTAGAGCTGAACAACGAGGTGACTGAACAGCAAATGAAATTAAGAGTGAAATGATCCTGCCTGAGGGGAAAAATAATTAGCAACTCTAATTTTACATACACTGATAGGCTCTGATTTGACCACAGCTTAAGGGAGGGTAATTACAGCCAGTTCTGTGAAAATCCCTGTTCAATGCTTAGTAATTGTGGAAAAGCAAAGGAAATGTACGAAATTCTTCAGGAAGAAAAGCACCACTGGAAAAAAAGCTGGAAAAATCCATGGATGGCCACAGCCTGAAAGCACTATGTGATGGTATTTCCACCTTAAAAAGGATATAGTAGAACTATAACATCTTAAAAGAAAGGCAAGAATCGCTAAAGGCAGGACAGGTTCTGTGCTGGGAATGGTAGGTATCAGTCTTAAAACCAGGAGCTCATAATGGGAAACATGAGCAAAACAGACAAAACCAGAAAAGGTAATAGAGAATTGTATTTTTTACAGCTTCCCTGAGTACTACAATTATCAGGGAGCTTAAAGCATCAAAAGCAAGTGGGGACACATAACGGCCCTTTGAAACACTTTGCTACATGAGACTGGGGATACTAAAGATTTACATGTGCTCAAAACACAGGGAAATTAATGCAAGGGGGAAAAAAAAAGCCATGAACTGCTTTGAACCATCAGCCCCAGATTCAGAATGGCCAGAATTGCTCTCACCAATTTCCATCAGAGACTGGACATTAGCCAGAACTGGGATGGCCATTCCCATTTGCATATGTTGGACTACCTGTTTTTATTTTTTTTTCCACGTGTATTTCCTTGTTCTGGATGTTTCAGTTTCCATCTGGTAACTTCTACATTCCAGTAAGGCAGGTGGTGCCACTGAGGAGTGTAAATTACCCGCTCAATAAAGTGTTTCTCCTTTGGTGGAATGTATTAACAAATTTACTGTCAAGTTCAGATAACATTTATTTTCAATTCTTTCATTCACTTCAGCACCAAGACTTGACAATATTTGGCATTCCTGACAAAGCATGCAAACATAAGATTTGGGTGTCAGGGTCTCAACCTTAAATATATTCTAAAATTTGGAGAAGTCACTACGGTACATACATTTTCAAATACCCACCTTCCTGGTCTTATTGATGATGTAGCTTGTCCAGATCCAGTTGCGTTTCAGATGCCCATAAAAGCTGGAATCCAGACCAGCAGCTCCCAGCCCATCTCCGGGGATGGATCCATCATCAACCACCTCCCGGCTGCCTCTAAGAGCAAGAGTAACAAAACACACAGGAATTACTTTGCACAGAGTGTATTCTCAGCTGCTTTTAAGGGATCTGTGTGCAATGTGTAACATTACAACATCAAATAAATCCAAAAACTGTTTCTTGACCTTAAAGATGTTGCAGTGACCTCCAGCAAGTATCCAGCAGACATCCAATTTAAAAGGTTTCTTGCCATTCAGTACAGACCACATGCAGAAGCTGACAGGTGGACTGAAAAGAACTTTTTCCTATCAGCAAGGATCAGTGGAATCAGGTTCCCTCAGCTCCAATAATTTTAAGGTAACTTGATGTATCTACCTGTAACACTGCGACTGTTTATTAAACCAGAATAGAACACTGTCAGAGCTAAACCTCAGTGCACAACACAATATACAGAGTTTAACTGGTGTTCTGCATGGCTGTCATGGGTTGGGAGCGTACAACCCTCCCAGGTATTCTGGCTTTGGTAAGACAGCAGACGAAATGCTCCAGAGATTGCCTCCAGATCACAGTGTACACCAACACCATATAAGAAATTAATCTGTACACAATTACAGCCAAGTGCACCACAAAAGGACAGAACCCAGGATGTGACACTGGGGAGCTACTGAAGCTGCTTGAGACACCACGATATAAAGCACAGGAACAGAGAATCTCTACATTTATTATCCCTTGCATTAACTGGACTTAGGAAGCAAATCTTCCCTCTCAACTTTGCTTTCCCCAAGTCTCTTGCAACACACATCTGTACTACTTTGGAAGGAAGTCCAAATCTATTTATCCCATTCCTCCAGCATAAAAACCTGCTTGGTAAAATGACTTGTTCACATGAAATGTAACTACATGTGTTTTTATTCAGAGACCCTCTGAATGGCACAGGAACAGCCCTCAAACCCAACTGAGATGCTGGAGACTTAAGTGCTTTTGCTATGAAGTAACCCCAGAACAGTTCCTTTTGCCCTCTCCATCCAAGCAACAAAGCAGGAACAGGGACAACATACGTGGTGTATTCCAGCATCGCACACTTTCTCTCCAGGTTGTGTTTATTCACTGCTGACTCTTGTTCCCTTTCCACATCCAATGCAGTCTCCTCCTCTTGGAGATTAGTCCTCTTTGTCCGAGGACAGCGGACAACTCCTGGACACACAAACAGGTTTGACCATCAGCAAGTCAGACTTTAACTCATCTTCAATCCACCCTGCTATGGCAAACCACTGCTCCCAAACAGCACTCATGGTATTAGCCCTTCTCCATACAAGCTGCTACCTTCTCACAGGAAGGGCTGTTATCAATTTTTATACTTCGAACAGGGCAGCAAAGCTTATCCATGACCTCTGCTCTGAGAATTTCAAATGGATCACAACTCCACAGAATTACATAGGCAGAGCTCGTAGTGTTTTTTTGGATGCACAGGGCAACCTGAGAGAACAAAACACTGGAAGTGACAAAACAGAGCCCGCCTCAAGTCTGAGGGAGGGAGAGGAATTGTGGTACCCCCAGAAGGAAGAGTAAAGGTGCTGAGAAGGTGCAATCCTGCCATACCCAAGGGTGTGTTGAGGCAGACACACTGCAGATCAAACCAGAAGTTCTCCACGTCCTGCAGGGTGTTGAGGACGTACAGGCGCCGCTCGAAGGGGCGGCTGCTCTGGGCCAGGTTGTAGTGGAGGTCACAGATGGTGGTGTCAACAATCACAGCGTTTCTCTTTATATACACAAACACCTGCCAAACACAGCACACCTCAGCCTGGGAGGTACTAATCATTGAAATTCCCAAATCAACCAGTCTAGGACTGGTTGGCATTTTCTCTCTTTGCTGTTTTGAAACAGTACTTCCCTAGAAGACACACCTATTCCCACCCCATTGCATTGTATTCCCAAATTTCCCTTGACGGCAATACAGACATTTCCTGTCTACATTTAGAATAGTTTCTCTTCCCCCTCTTGCACAGGATAGTCCAAGTTTCCACAAAGTGACTATTTCCTACAAGTCCTCATTCAGGATTTGAATAGATTTTTTCTGGGGCCTAATGGTCTTTCTTACCCTCATGAAATATCTGTTGGCTCTGCTTTCTCCTTTGCATGTGCTATTTATAAGAAGATGCATATGAATGTCATTATTTCACTCTGATCAGTGTCTTTATTCTGTGTCAGACATCCAAAGCCTGACACCTTGATGAATAAGAAGGTGGAATGCTCATTTTTCATAAGTACATTGCCAGTCTGGAACCTCCTGGATCATTATTGTGTGCAGCATTCAGCATTTTACGTTTGAGCAGTGTCCTTCCAGAGAAAGGGGCAAAAAATTACCTGCAACAACTTACAGTGTCACTTGGATCTGGAGATTTGCACATAAATCTGAAACATCAGTGTTTCATGTATCTATTTGTGGTCATTACAAACCTCAAATCTTGCATTTATTTCACTAGGAAAAAAAATCCATGAAGAGTAATTGATTTTTTTAGGTTTTTTTTAATTACCTGATCTTTGTCTTGAAACTTCTCCGTTGGGCCAAACTGCAGCAGTCCCATGTAACATAATCTCTGAAGGTTTTCTACCACTGAGAAGACGTACCTCCTGCAGCAATCATAGGAGTATGGATTACAATTACACAACAATTTAATACAGCAACCCAAACTTTCAGGAAATCTTTGAGTTACAGAATTTCTAAAGTGAATTGTCAGCCTATATCCCAAATGTCCAAATTTTCCTGCCTCATATCACTGGTATTTTAGCCAGATACTAAATAAAACAGGTTGCTAGTATAGATGAAAATTACTCAGAAATAACATAGGTAAAATGAATTAAACATGGTCAGAACACCAGCAGATCTGCAGAGAATTTCATATTATTTAAAGAAGACAAGAATAAGAAAACATGTTAAATATATAGATAATAGATAAAGAACTGGGCAATGATTCCTGGAGTTCAGGTTGTTTAGAATTACTGCTCCAAGGAACTGCTTTCAGTTGCTTATGGCTTTGGCAGAGCAAAAAGTGCAGCATTTCCCACCCTGTCTATCCACTTCTATGGCAAAATCCTGGTAGTTTATGATCTGCAAGTTCTCATTTCTGAGAGTTTGAAAAAAAACAGCTTTGCACACACTCAACTTCACTAAGATCTAATTAAATACAGTTAAATGGGAGTTGTATTTTGGCAGGAAATTTCTCTGGGGGTCAGAAAGATCAAGACAGAAGATCAAGACTAGAAAAACTGAAGCGAATTTGGCTGAGTTGGAAGTTTCAGTGAATGAAGGGATAAAGAGACAACTTGGTTATGTGACATATTGTTTCACATAAACCTATCAGATGGAGACTGCAGATTTAAAAAACCCATAAATTGAGATTAACAGCAAGTTTAGGAATTGCAAACCTGGGCTGATTACAAGCCTTGGCAGCTGATACTGCCCAGCCCTGTTCCCTCACCAATGGCACATTTGCCGGTTTGTAAAATGCCAGATAAGCCTCCAACCACCCAAATCTGAACTATCAGCAATGACTTTCTGGGAAAACTAACATGGTGCTCTTGATTCCACACACTCCCACCACTTCCTTTTAGTGTTGCTTTCCATTCCTATCTTCAGCCCAGCCTCGATTTTTAAATCTCCTGGATGAGGAATGGCAAACCATGGCAGACACGGCACTGAGAGCACGAGGAGAAACTGATTGGTGAGTATGAGAGGCAGGAACTGGGAAATGTGGCACCTCCTGAAAGATTTATGAAGGACAGCAACACTTACACCCTATTAAATTCTGAATTTAGCAGCAGTCAGGAGTGTGTTTTATACAGCAGCAACACCCTGCTGCTGAGTTATGAAGGACAGAACCTCCCAGCTCTCCAACACTGCCTGACAGCATACATGAATATTGTTTATTAGTTTCTTATTACCTTCTATTTGGGAGAAAAAAATACAATTTGGCACACTATCCTTTGAAGATTGACGATCTTTGTCTTAAGTACCAAAGTCCTCTTTGATACAAACAGGAAATAACTGAGAAAACAATCAGCTACTGCTGTTCCCTCTCTAGAGACATTTACTTTGACTCTTCTACTCACCTTCTGTAGAGAAGCTGCTGTCGGACTGACCTTGGAAGAAATCTGATCAAAATGTGCCTTTTTACTGGATCATTTAAAAAATCTTCCAGACCTTCCACCTAGAATGATTTTAGGAGTGAATCAAAATGTGAAATGTGAGTAAATATAACTAAAATATAACTATGCTCTAAAGTGTAAAGCGTTGCTTGCAGAATTTTCTACTAAAATATTTTCTAAGCAAATGTTACTGCTTTTGTAAAATGCTTCAACATTATTCTTGTTAATGAACAAGGCAGAAAATTCAGTGAGATTATAAAAAGCTCTTGGCAAAATATTAGCTTGGGAATTTGTTGCATTACAGGGCTATACATTTTTTTCAGTGTGTCTGTAAAAGCAACTACTTCTCCTGTAAAAGACTGAAGTGTCTCCTTTCCTCTCTGGGGACTAGTTTTGTTGAGACAGATTAAGGGGATATTTGTTTTAGGTACAGTTCTATAGGTACAGTTGAGGTACATCCCACTTTAAAAGAAAACAAAAAGACCACCATATACCTTGTAGCTGACTTGTACTATCTGAACAAAGATTGAGAGAGGCAGGCAGAGGAGAATGTCACTAACAAGAGCCCATCCAAAGCCAAACTCTCTGTGAACAGGGAGGGGAGGGATGAAGCGCATCCACGACGTGTCATCCACGTACACTGGGAACAAGAACAGTGGATCAGACTCGGGCAGCACAAACCCAGGAGTTACACCAAGAGTTTCACTATTCTCTTCAGTGTTGAACTGTGGCAAAGTCTGTAGCAAGGTCAGGATGTGCAACTTCTTACCTCTTTGGTTAGACAATTCTGCTTCAGTCTCCTGTGCAGAGGCGTCAGGGTTCACCACAGGAGTCAAAATTTCTACGGTCCCATCTGGTTGTGCTTCAATTACAGCTGCATTCTCATCCAGCCCTTCTGTTTTCTCACCATCACTACCTCCTTTTTGATGTGTTCCATTTAGAGGGTGCCCATAAATTAAGTACCAGAGGAACATGTGGACCACCCTTAAACGGGGCATTTTGGGAAGAAAGCCAAGAGAACGCCCAAGTCCTGGAACTGGGAGGAAGATTCAAGACCCAAAGAGAAACAAAAAGAGGATTAGAACAGGAGAAACAGCTACTTGCATAAAACTAAACTGGAAGGAAGGATGGGCAACTGAAAGTAAATACAAGTTCCAAGTAGTAGGGAAACAGCAACAAATGCAAAGACTCCAGTTCAGAATTGGAAAAAAGATAAGCATCTAAAACACACTGCATAGTGAGATTGCTTCAACATAACCCAAATTTTTTTTCTATAAAAGAAGAAAAAACCCCACTTGTATCTTTGGAGAGCCCAACATCTGAAAAGTATTAGCAATAATAAATGGGAAAGTGAAAGATGACAGAAAAAACAGAGTTGGCTGTACCTGTAACAGGGTGGTAGTTTTTCAGTTGTGTTACGCCCATTTTTTCATCAGTTTTTGTTGCCCGACCATTGTCAGCTTTACATGAGCTCTCTTGCTTCTCTCCTGAACCAGGGACTGCCTCTTGTCCCAGGTTTTCTTCCTCCCCATGGTTCTGGGATGTTGGTGTCTGGGGAACTTTAACCCTGTATTAAAACCACACAGCACTTTGATAAAATTCCTCTCCTTTCCTGACTTCATCTTTTCCTCATCATTGTGCTTCAATTTCTCTGTCGCCAAGGAGTAAGTTTTTCTTCTGCATACCTTGTGTTTATTTCCTCTGCATGTTTTAGCACCTGCTAGATAAGCCAAGCTCCCCCCAGCCCATCCCAACCACCCCTGTGACTTGCCTGTTTGTGGCGCTGGAATTGGAGATCCGGAAGCGCACCTGCTCTATGGCGGTTTTGACCAGGGGATCACTAGGACTCACCGAGGGATGCACAACAAACTCCACCTGTTCAGAGCAGCAGAACACAATCCAAAGGTATTTATGGAGATATTGGCTCTTAATCAGCTGCATAAATTATCCTAGGCTGACAGGGAAAAATGAAAAGCCAGGCCTCCCAAGGCCAAACTAATACATAGTGTAGCAGAAAGTCCACACACAACTCAGATTGGTGAGATTTTGTATATGCTCTACAGCAATAGACTCAAATCCCTGTTATTTTACAAAAGAGAAAGTGACAGATCTCAGCTTTACGACCACAACTATTTTACTTCCAGAAATGTCACTAACAGTGGAATTTTGTTGTTTGTTTTTTTTTTTTTAAAAATCAAACAGATCATGTTCTATAAATTTCACCTCACTCAGGATTTTTCATACACTCTTGGCTTGCAAAAGGGGTTTAAATACAATTATGGTGCACCCTGACAGGGCAGGAAGAGAACCATGGATCACAGAACTAATAAGCAGCAGAACCTCTCAGAAGGGAGATTCAGAGGCTTTGATCTCTGGACTGTTCCTTGGCCTCACAATTATCTGCAAGCAGTGATCTGGTTTCCACAGTAACTTAGTCTGGGACATGAAGCTTCTGGGTAACTCGACTGTGGGTTCTGCTGCAAGAAGTGAAGTCATCCATGTATTTCAGTAAAAAGGCCCAGAACATTTTGATAAATCAGAAGGTTGTGAGAAGCGCTGGTTGTGCTGGCAGGGCTTGTGCAGTCACACCTTTTTACTGATGCCATCCTGGATGACTGTAGTGCGGTAGAGCCTGAGGAGTCCCTCCCGCGCCAGCTTCTGCACCAGCCGCACGATGGACTTCTTGCAGCACTTAGTGGAGACACCTTCTTGCTTCTCCTGATCCATGACCATCTTCTGAAGTCTAAAAGATGGACAAAATACCTTTCATTTTAAGCCCAGCAATGCTCCAAACAATCTAAGCAGGATGTGGGGTGAATGCATATTTCCCTGCTTCTAGAAGTTCCCGCTCTCTTTCCCCTTCTGTTGTAGACAACTGCTAACTTTGTTCTACATTTCATCTCTCTTTTTTGTACTCAAGCTTTTCTCTGTAGGGGACATCTGCTGACTGAATTCTCAATGCCTGATTTCTCTGTGCATGGCTTTAATGCATTTATGAACCCAGCCTGTCTAAGGTCAGGCAAACCTACAGCTTTTTTAGGTGGTGATTCGACAAATGCAGCTTGTACTTGCAGTTGTGAGCTCAGTTCAGCTTGAGGCAGAAAGAGTCTACTCAGTGGTGCTGAGCTCAGAAACTACTCAGGCATTCATGTCTTAGATATAAATACACATATCCCAGCATTTGGAGCCAGCTCCCTTCTTCCCTTGCCAGAGTTGGCAGGAGTGTGCTCACATCCTACTCTCTGTGGTCATGCACTTTGTAAAAAATGCCCCAAGCTCTAATTCTGGACTCCTTCAACCCTGGGGAGTCAATTCTGAAAAAGATCTGGAGGGGTAGTAAGGGAATGAGGCAATAACTGAATGTACACGTGGACTTTCACTGTCCCAAAAGATTACCACACCCTGGTCACTGACAGGGAATGCAACTCAGCAAATTTCCTTGGCAGAGACTGGGGAGGGACACAACTTCCATGGTTCTGAGGCAGCCTGAGCGACCTGTTGGCAGCACTTAAGGGACAGCAGAGACCTAAAAGATCTTCCAAGCCTGCACTTGGATGTGACTTGATCAATCAGTGATGAGGCAGGTGCCAGATGAGTCTGTAATTTTAGAACACTCTGCAATTAAACAAAGTGACAGGTGGTTTCAAAATTCTCAAACCATTGGAGAATAAGGCCATGATTTCTTACTAAATTCCTAAAGCAAGCAGCCCTGTGGGTACTGGCATGCTGACACATTCTGCTGACATGGAAGATGGATGGTGCAATCCTACTTGTGACAAGGCAGCACTGCCAACTTGGGACTCCAGGAGAGCACCAAAATTTCCATTTCTCTTTAGAGGTGAAATCTTAAAAGGATGAAAGACATTTAGGGAAATAACTTTAGTCCAGAGAAGATATACAGCCATACCACATAAAATCACAAAGAAAAGCAAACCTTGTGGGCCCTGCTAGAATGCCAGTGACCAACATGAAAACATGAGTTTCTACAGTCGGTGACAGAGTAACACATGAACAATTTTTGAAACAATGGAGAGATAAAACTTGTGCAGATGAAAGAATCCTCAAGCAGGGAAGTGCTGCACCAATGGAGCCCCTATTACTGGAACACTGAGAAAGTTCTCTGACCTCCATTTGTGGGACATATAAAAGTCCACTTGTGTAGTTATCTGCAGAGAACTATTATTGCTTCCAAACAGCTGATCCACATTTAAGATTCAACCCCGCACACCTTCTGTGTGCCAACATTATAGCACTTTGTGTCACCAGGGACAAGGCAAGCCAAAATGGGAGTAAACACACAGTGCTCCCACTACCAGAAAGAAGCAGCACATGGGATGCCACAGGGACTCACGTGAAGAGGCTTTCGATGAGCTGCAGGTTCCTCACAGCTTCCACGATGAGGTTCCGGCGCTTCAGCAGCCGATACGTCTCGTGGGATCTCTCCACTGCTGCAGCCTTGGAACGCTTCTCCTTCTTCTGCACAGCATGGACAAAGGAAAAGTTTGACATCAACTGCCCAGTGTCTGCAGCCTAACGCTGGCTCCCCACACAGGAACAGCTGGGGGAATCGGAGTTTTGGTGTGTTCTTTGTAATGAACCAGTCAGATGAAGATTATCTTTCATCTCCCCTTCACAGGCAGGGAGACAGAGCAGATGATGTGCAGCCCTTGTGTGCTCCATTAAGTAATGACTTGCAGTAAGTAAACACAGGGAATTTGGAGAGCACCAGGAAACAAACCCAGAACTGTATTTTGGACATCTACCTTCTTATCTCCTTGAATAATATTCCCTTACAACTATAACACAGCTAAAAGATGAGTATCTTTTGAAATTAAGTTAACCCCCCCCCCCCCGAACAATTTCATAAATAAATACATAAATACAAACCCTCTGGCTTGAAGTCTTGCTATAAAAGTACATAACTGAGCTCAGACAACTGTACCCACAGGAAGGTACTAAAACAGGTGATCTAACCTTAGGATCTTCAAGTCTGACCTCCTCCACCACAGCCACGTCCCCATCTTCATCAGTGGAATGAGGAAAGGTAGAAAGATTGGACTCCTGCTTTAGGGTTTCCAAAGTAGAACTCTCTGCTGAAATGTTGTCTGGGAGATCATCAGGATCATCAAGAATTTGAGCAGAAGGCAGCTTCTTCCCCTGAGACTTCACAATTGTTGGCTTTGAACCTGGTTTGGTAGTTAAAAAGGCTTGTAATTGTTCTGCTCTCACAGTTCAGCTTCCCTCTCCATGAGCCATCCCCACATCTACCCAGGTAGCTGTACTTAAAAGCATTCTGCTGTATTTGTCACATATTCTACCCTGCTGGAAGCAGTGGTTTGTCCATGAAAGGCTGCATTCAGCCGCAAAAAGAACAGTTTAAAAAAAAAAGCCAACTCCCAGTCATCAAATAATTCTCACCAAGCAAAAGCCTCTTTGCAGGGAGACTGGGAAGACCATGAAGGGCCAGATTTAGTTTATCCAGAAACTGCTGTCTAAAGAAAGGAGAGTTTCTCTCCCGAAGATTCTCAAGTTCTGCCAGAACCTGACTTTTCTGACTCAAAAGCAGAACAAAGATAATCTACACAAGAAATGGAGCTCTGTTCTCCTCTCTTCCTTTGGAGTTTAACAATTATTCAAATTCACAAACAAACTACCATATCCCTTTTAAAATAGGTCCCCAAAAGGCTGGTAGCTTTCACACTATGATGTTGCAAATAACTAAAGAAAAAGATGAAGCAATTAGCTTCAGGAAACAAGACAAGACTGCCCACTTTTTTTCCTTAGTGAGGAAGAAATAAAATATTTCAAGTTAGACAAAGCATGTTCAAATCCTTTCCGAAGTCTTCGAGGACTTCGAAAACTAAAGCCCTGCCAAGAAAGTGCTCTCTGATGGGCACAGCCTGAGTTCTGTGATATTTTAAGAGTCCATAACACATTTCTTGTCAGTTCATCCAAGGCAGATATAAGTATTACCCAAGGATGCTTTTTATCTCAGCAGCTTAAACCAACCTGACTGCTACCCACCACTGGGCTTGTTTTCAGCCCCAGTTCTTCCTGCTTCCTTGCAGCACTTGTGGAATTTGTCTGACCCTCTCCAAAATAATTTCAGACCTTCAAGCCAACAGAAAAACACCTTGAATATCCAAGGAGCAACATTGCATAAGCACATTTCCTCTGCAGGGGAAAAGGGAGACATGGCATAGGGGAAGGAGAGGCAGATTATCTTCTTGGTGATTAGTGATAACAGAAACACTCCTTGGCACAGAGACAATTCAGCCCTGAGAATCTGCAGAGATTACCACACTTATAGTATTCCAGAACATCAAAATCTGGGGGGAAAGCAGGGAAATAAATAAGCGTAAATCTGTGACCAAAAAATCATAATGGAAGTGAATAGCATATTATTTTTTGTGTAATAGAAGGATCCATAAGAAAAATGCAGGGCTCGCTCCAAATTTCAAAGTCATTATCTACCTTTAGCTGGTGTTGACTGATGGGCATCATTTTGGGCACTTAATTTCAACAGAGAACCAGAGCCGGCCTTCTGACTCTTTCCTCTCTTCTTGCCATCTTTCCCTTCTTCCTCATTGTCAGACTCTGAAGCATCATCTTCTCCAGGAGACACGTCTTCCACAGGGGGGGAATCTTCAGGCACTAGAGCCAAAGTAACTGTAGCCAGCTGCTCACTCCTGGCCTTCTCTCTCTCAAACTGACGGTTTAAATCACTCTCCTCTGCAAAAATGTGTGAAACGTACTTGGTTGTCCTTTGCCGACCTTCATCCTCCATAAAACCCTGTGGAAAACAGTTGGAATGTTACTTTACCAGCACAGTTCTCCATTCTTGCAGTGTTCTCCAGAACCAACAGTGGGAAAGTTTTTCACCTGTTCTCCCCTCACGTTATTCTTTTTCCTAAGTAACAAAAATGTCACAAACTTTAATACACAGAAATCGAAAAGAATCTCCGTGCTTGAAAAATAAATAAATCTGCATCACCTGCACACCAGAACGAAACGCCTACGGGATGTGGGATGTAAGAAAAGTCTAAGCAAGAGCAAACTCTGTGTATTCAGACTGGAAATCAATTTTTTTTTTCCAGGAAAAACAATGTCTGTGAAATATGGAGCTGCAATGCAGAAGGTACCCAAATGACTCACTTGTGGAGTTGCCGCTGCCCTGGGCTACAACAGGTGCTCTCAAGGATCTAGAAACTCAAACATTTCACCAATCAATAAGAGCTGATTTCATCTTCACAGTTGACTAGGGAAAAGTATGTTCAGATATTCCAATGGTTTATACAGTTTGCTTGTTTTTCACTCTACAGAACTTTCTACCAAATGACAAGATCTTTTTAGACAGTTTCTCCACTGAGGGAAGATGGCAATTATGGTGCCTTTGTGGAAAGGCGCAGACAGGTGCATGTGAGGACTGAGAGCTGGATTTGTCTTGTGAAATGAAAAAAACCCCATTGAAATCTGGAAATAAGATATTAAATCACTGTAACCTTTACAAAAGTAACTATTTTGTTCCAGAATTTACTGGTAATTTCAAAAGGCAAAATGAACAGAGGGTCTTTGAGAGGCTCCTTCAGCAGAGGATCTCACAAAGTAGATGCTGTCCTATAGTCTAAAGTGAAGCCAAGTGGCTGTTCTGAGCTGAGAGACAATTATGTTCATCTCCATGAAGCACCAGCCCCCAGGTCACTTGGGTTCCCCCTGATTGCAGTGAATCACTCAGGGAAGCTGCTGAGGGCAGCCTGAGCAGGCTTGAGGCCAGTCTCTCTGCCCTGTCCCTTTTTGGAAGGCAGGTCTTTATTAATTAAGCACCCAGTTACAAACCAATGTAAAATGCACTTGTACATCAAGGCCACTGAACTGTTAAACGTCAGGCAGATAATCAGGGATGAGCAAAGCCAGGGGAGGCCACAGGACCAGGAATGTTACAATCTAACAATTAGTTCTTAATGCCACCAGGGCTCTCCCACTTTCAAATCACTGCTGTTCCTAATGTTTGAGGTTAACAACGTTATAGTTTATTCCTGTACCCTCAGATTCTACAGGTACCTAAATTATTTTATTTGACCCTTACCTTGACAACTTTGTACCTGTCCAGAAGTCGACAGAGCATCCTTGCTTCCAGCTTCCCCACATTCATAGCCAAGCGAATTTCTGCCTGAGAAATACCTTTGGTTCCTCTACTTTCAACTGTTCCAGAAAGGAAAGCCAAAAAAACATCTCAGGGAAATAATGTGACTGAATTATACATACATATATTTGTGTATACATTAATATTTGCTCAGAAGAATTGTATATGCTGGAATATTAAATTTAAGATTCCCCACTAAGTAAAGACATTTTCACAGACATATACAATATTCAGCCAAAAGAGAATTTTACATGAAGCAGTGCTCCACCAGAAGGAGGTTTGGAGGTGGCATCTTCAAATTAAAATTCTGACTTCTTCCCCTGACAGCTTTTCACACTTAGATATTAATTTCTCCAATTTGAAAGGAAAAGAGATTGAAGAATAAAGAACATTGTTTTCTTCAAAATCTTTTCTCTTCCCATCACCACATCCTGTGCTCTATTTGGGTGGTATTGAAGAGTTGAGAAGCTTTCAGGAAGGGCTAATTAATAGGTGGCAGCACCTCCAGTCTAATCTGGTCATAAAGCTCATTTTGCTATGAAAAATTGACACTTTCTGACAAAAACCAACCAGAACTTAAAAACTCTGCAATATATAAATTTAATGTCTTACTACATCACTTACTTAGCTCATAAGCCTGGGTGAGCATATCCCTCTCACAAACAATATCCACAGGCTGAACAGCTTTTGTGATTATCTCTTCATCATCATCATCCATTTTCTTCCGAAATTCCTTCAGTAGTTTAAGGCAACGGACCATGACATCGGTCCCTGTGAAACATGAACGTTAGTAACAACAACTAACAAAATATGGGCACATGTTTAAACCATTTTATTTCTTTCAGCAACCTGAAGAAGTGGCAGCACAATGGGGACCAAACTAAATAAAGACAACTTGGTATTTCCAGGAAAGGTGTGCAACAGCTTTTCCCTGTAAATGAATCCATCACTCAGCTCAACTGTTGAGGTGCTCCAAACCTTCACATCTGTGTCAATACAAGCACTGCCCAGCTGGAGAAATTTCAACAGCACAAATAAATCAATGAAGGGATTAAGTGCTGATCTCCAGTATTACATCTGCAGAACACATATTTGGCTGTGAGATTACTCACTGAGTATAAAACCATTCCTTATTACAAGGACAGAACACACTGCTGCCCACCAGCCTCAATATGCTCATCCACGATTTAATTCCACATCTTAATATGTTACTGTCCACCAGCTGTGCTTCTGTAACTCTCCACTCATTGGGCCTGGACAAGAAGGGTGGAGTGGGGACAGATGGCTTCAGGAGAGCTGCACAGATCCTGCTCCCTGACACAAGGATGACCCACCCTCATCAGTGTCCTCCAGCTCCTGCTGAACCATTTCAGAGCCCAGTGGTAAACTAGAACTAGGTTATTGTGCACTGCCAGCTTAGCAAGCTGCAGTGACACAGCAGCTACTGTAGAAGCAGCCAATTCATCCTGCAGCAGTAGGTGGAACAGCTACAGCCGTCTCTACTCCTCGAGTCCAGCTGGCTGTGAAAATGTCAGGTGAAAGCTCAAACCACTAAGGTTTGAGCTGATGGAATTTATCTCAATTCTATATCTGAGCAGCTCCTGATGCCCAGCTGACACTGAGTTAACCCACAGTCACTTGACCATGTGACTGAGCTCGAAGCCAGATGATTCCATTATTTTTCCTCGACCTGAATCCTTTCCTTAAGATGCTGCTTAGGATAGTAATTAAGTGCTGACATTTTGGTAGAGTTGCAGGCAGGGTTATTATATCCTTTGTATTTCTACAGCCCATTAATTTCCCTTTAAAGCAGTATTTGTAAAAACAAACAAACAAACCAACCCCACAAGAAATGCCAAACCCCAAACCAATTCCTTTTCCTTTAGCTCCTGCTAATGTTCTTCCCACAGCAGATGCTCTGGCTTCATCCTCAGTGTGTCCCACATATTTCTATCTGCTTTCTTGTATAACTCCAGAGATTAAACTATCTTGACCTCTGATGAAAATCAGCTATTATTAATTCATCCTCCTTTAATACCTAGTGTTTTTCAGGCATTTTGATGGATTTCCAGCTTTCATGTCTGTAAGACGGAATTATCATTCAAGTGAAAGATTCATCAAGTGGCATTTTCATGACAAACTTAAGCAGTAAATGCAGCTGCTGCTCTGCCAATCTCTGACAGAACATAAAACATCAATGCCTTGGGGGCTGCCACCAAGTTTATAAAGCGGGCTTGCATTTCCTTGTTTTCTAAGTAAATACTTTAATAGAAAGTTAAATGTTTTTACTACTGACCATAAACTGTCTTTTAGGAGTGCAATCTAGTCTTTTGGGTTTTATTGTCAAGTGTTTTCAGCTCATTAGAACGTCTCTGAAACTCCTCAGTAGGAGGAATTACAAACAAATCTAACCAAGTGCAAAGCTACTCATGGGTGGTGTCAGAGAGAATCAAGGTTTTGGTCAATGATAAGTGCTGTGACTGAAGGGCATATAAATCTATAGAGTCATATAAAAGGCTGTCATACAAACACTGCATGTTGAGACACTTGCTCAAACCAGAAATACATTAACTATGCAAAACATATATTTTTAAAAACATCTGATGATACTTTTCCCCACATATTTTACTGGATACTGATCAATTTCAGAATATAAAGGATCTCCACTGCCTTCTTGAAAGTGAACTTAAATGAGTTCTCCCGTGTAAACCTCCCTCTGACATTCCTATGGGAAGGAGGTGGACTTGTACATCTCATCACAAACCAACTCAGTCACTCCTTTATTTGTTCAGCACAGTGTGGGTGATTTCTCTCTCAGTCATGCATGGTGCTGTACCTACTTCTGGCCTCCTTTTCTCTTTGTTCATAATACAGTTTCCCTACACAGAATTTCCTTCCCCTGACTTAATAGATGTGAGGGAATAATAAGCTTTAATCCAACTCCATGTAACAGGCATTCACTTTTGTCTTCTTGAAGTCCTCATGGTTTTATTGGCGCATTCACTTCCTCCTTTAAGATCGCACCTACTCACAAAGACCATGTCATTTGCAACGTTTAGTCCATATCAGATTTAATTTTTCCCCTCAAACAACTCCCTATGCCTCTAAAAACTATACTGTCCATCATTTAGAACTGTTTTCTTTTTAACCCTGAAAAGCTGCCTCTTAGAATTTTCCGTGATTAAAGATTTGGTTTAAATTTCCTTAACAATTTTATTAATTCCATTGGTGATACTATCCTTCCTCACATTTTCTATTATTATACACTTCTTGCAGCCTTTTCCCCATGCAAGTTTTATCTGCATCTTTTTTCTGAGAGAGAGCAGTTGCTTTCTTCTGTTCCCTTTCTTCACACGGTTCTGCTCTTATTTGTCTTTCCATTCCACGTTTGGAAGTTATCAGCAGTCCTTGTGAACCCATTAAATCTGAATTCAAAGGTGGTTATGCATTAAACCATCCCTCAGCACTGGAATTTTTTTGGAGAGTAGTTGTTGGGTGTCTTGCTAAGCTTGACCCTGAGGAAGGTTCAGTTTGTTAGAGCTTGGTGCTGATAACGCCAAGGCTGTGGGTTTGATCCCTGTAAAGCCATTCACTTAAGAGCTGGACTCAAGGATCTTTGTGGATCCCTCCCACCTCAGAATATTCTGTGCTCTGTAAATTCCAAGGTAGTGCTGTAAGAGCTTACTTCCATCATTTCATAAGACACTTTCTGGAGAAACGCTGCATTCTCATGACTTTCAGGGAAAACCATAACCAAGATGGCCTGGGTTTTTTCAGCTTATTTCCTAAAGATTTTTTTATATACTATATATAACCTTATACATATTTTTGGCCATATTCATTGACTTGTCATTCAACTTCAACCTGAAAGAATGGCAGAGTGCTCTGGTCCTGCTCTCTCTATTGTCTTGAGCAGTCTTAGTCCCATCCACTGAAAACAGCTTACACTGATATCCAACTATGTATATCCATCCCTTAAAAACCTGGAACAAATGCTTCATTCAAGTGAGCTGTAGCATTCCAGCTCCAGTATCTATCTAGTATCGATCTATCTCTAGTATTATTTATCTACATAATTACATGGACAGATTTTCACTTACACCTCTTTTAATATAAGAGACTGATCTTACAGACAGAATGGCATCAAGGTAGTTACACAAAAAGAAAGCCCAAATATGGTTCTTGCTACCTTTCCTTGTCTTGTAGGGTCCTCCACTGGGGTTTATGTCTTGCAATGGGACAGATATGACCTTGGCCAGGCCAGCATTCATCATGTATTGGTACAGACGTTTGAAAGTTTTCTCACAAAGACCCTGAAGCAAAGAGAAATGACAAAAGTCACCACATCCCCAAAGCCTCACCGGCTGTGGAGCTGGTATCAAAGACATTCCTATTACCTGTTCTTAAAACACAGTGCTTTGGGATGGGATATCCAAGAAGGAATTTAAAAGCCGGTTAGTGGAGACACTGGGCAGGATGTGAGATGGTTCTGGAGCGTGTTGTATCCCTCCAACTCTACCATCCAAACAAACAGCAGCACTGGACAAGTAAGAATTGCACAATGATATCTATTGACAAAACATTTCTGAATCTGTGCATGGAGCAGAACTCCTTCTCTATGACAAACACCAGCAGTAACTTAATCTAGTAGGTTTTTAAGATCCTTCTTCGATATCCTTCCCCAGAATTTTGTGCAACTTTAAGAACCAGGCAGCATGAAGGAGTGCCTTTGATACCAACCATCTAAATTCTACTGAGTGGGAATTTGAAAGAGTAATGAATCTCACCAATTCTTCCCTCAGGTTTCCTAATGTTTCCATCTTGTTTGAACGAACACTTAACATACTGGAGAGCTTCTCCATCAGAATATCATATTTGCTCCTCCTAACAGGGGAAAAGAAAATTATTGTACATGTAAGAATGCAAAGAACTTTATAAACACAAGCTTTCCAAAATGTCAGTCACCGGAGAAAGTATGCTAAGTGTTCTCAGATTGGTTTAGGAAATGGTTTTCCTTTCCTCCTGTGAATAGCACATGAGAGAATTTGTCACTGAGAAGAGATCTCAGCCAAGGGAACAGTGACTAAGCCCAAGCTGTTCCTTCACTGGCAATCCACTGAAGCATAAGTTCTAATTATAAAGAAGACAGGAAAACAAACCAAAAAAGTCTATTAGAAATGTGTTTGAAGTGAAAACACTCAAAATTTACAGAAGAATCAGTGCTACAATGTGAAAAGTCAGGTTTATGTAGGCAGGTGACAGGCACCAGAATATCCTATTGTACTGTCCAGCATTTGGAAGAAGAGTTAAAGAAACTGAAAAGTGTCATTACCAGGAAACTTTGATGGTTCTGTGACAAGAGAACAATCTCTCATCACAGTAAAAGGTTACAGTGTACCCAGGAGAACTCTAAAAGATACCTATCAACATGAAAGCGGGTCAGAAGCAGAAGGATTGAGTGCTGCTGTCCTCCACTGGGCAGTCGGATGACGTGGGACTGCATCGTTATGAGACCATTTCTGTCCAACACTCTGCGGTGATAATGAAGTTTTCCAGCATCCACTCTAAAGAAACGATGGCAAGATAGGTATAGACATAGAAACTTGTGCAAATAAATTCTAATTATGCAGTATCCCACAGCATTTCACCTAAATTACCTATGGCCTTAGTGACATATGCTAACTTCCAAAGTGACAAACTCAAAATTAAGAAGTGCCAAAATTAAGAAAAGCTGTGGAATTTATTGTCATAGTTCACCCAATTAAGCAGAGAAAAACACCTCTAGTTTTAACCTACAGTCTATGCACAGAGTGTCATCACACGGTTTGATGAGAGAGTTGAATCAGGCTTCCACTCATACAGAGGAATGTCACACTGGGAACAAAAATGGGCATCCAAGAACCTCTTCAGAACCTGGGCAGGGTAAGATACTTACTCAGCAGTTTAGAAGAATGAAAGTCATTGTTCCATCCTAAATTTGAAGAAAAAGTTACTCAGAGAAGAACTCCTGGCAGTGAGGATATAACACCACCAGTACAGATAAAGGTTCCAATCAATACACAGGAGGACTAAAAAATAACCAGATGAAACTTGTTAGCTTTAATTCACAGCAGAAAATGCAAACTTACTTGAAAGCCCCGCTGTGAAGGTCCCTCTGGAGCTCTCCCTGCCACCGAGCACGGCCCAAACGCTCCAGGATACAGTAGGAGAAGTCAGGGAGTTTTAAGTCAGGGTCCCCTTCCCAGCCTATTAAAGCTCTGTAACGCTGGTCTTGGGAAGCAACAATGACTAATTTCTCTCCCCACCTAGAGAAACAGAAGGAAAAGTAGTACATTGGGTTTAGTTCCATAAAAAAAGAGAGATCATTCCCTTTCTCTTCACAAATATCACTCTCATTATAACCTGTACAAACTAAGCAAAGACTAAAGCAAACTTAGAAGAACTTTAATGCCAGATATAAGGATGTCACTCACTTTTCAACAGCTTCTTTGTAAGTATAACAAGGCTGCAAATCCTTCCTCCTTATTTGATCAGTGATATCCACTCGCTCTTTAAAATACTGGCAGGAACCCTGTATACCATCTTTGTTATCCAAAATCATGTGGACGGGATAAATATCATCTGAAGAAACTGGATCTCTTTTGGTTTCCAGTACTCCTGTTTCAAGGTCTATTTCTTCATACCTGAAATAAAAGCAGAGAGCCAACACTTAACCCTGCAGGGAGAAATGAAAGGTTGTGACAGACAATGCTGATAACTCTGTGGAGTATCTGGGAAGAATGAAAGCTTTTGAAACCTCAAAACTGGAAAAACATAAAGAGCAGAGTTGCACTCCTCAAATACAACCAACCCTGAGCAATATGCAGAGTGCAGGAGGCTGAAGGAGGGGGATACATTATTTAATTTTCAAAAACTCGAGGATTTTGAAGAGGTGGGAGTTAGAGAAACATGTAGTACGTAGTTCAGAGGCAAGGAAATGAACAGGTACACCCACCCTGGCTATCGGGACATGTAAATTCTGCCTGTACTTATCTGGCAAACAGTCATTCGAATGGAAACGTGGTCGGAACTCATACACAGATCTCCTAAATCATAGAACCATTAAGGTTGGAAGACACTTTTAACATCACCCAGCCCCACAGGTTGCCCAGCACTGCCACTGTCATCCCCAAACCACTGAACCACATCACCCACAGCCAGACGATCCCCTCCAACACCTCCAGGGACGGCGACCGCGCCACCACCCTGGGCCCACCCTGACAAGGAAAACACTTTCCCCCAACACCCAACCGTGTCCGCCGTCCCGCGGCGCTCGGGGGGGATCGTCCCTCACCGGCCGTGCAGGCGGGGCGGCGGCCGCGGCCGCGGCAGGAGGTAGAAGCGCAGGTCGGGCTGTGCGCTGAGCGCGGCCCACAGCAGCTGCTGCGTGTCGGGCCGCAGCGGCAGCGGGAAGGGCGGCGAGCGGGTGGCCAGGCGGTGCCACAGCGCGGACGCGGTGATGCCGTCCAGCCCTTCCAGGGCCACCTCGTCCAGCAGCACCCACAGCGCTTCCATCGCCTCCATCCCACCCCATCCCATCTCATCCCATCTCATCCCATCCCATCCCATCCCATCCCCCGCCGCCGCTTCCGGGCCCGCGGCGCGCAGGAACTGACGGCGGCGGCGCGACCGTCACCGCGGAGACGGAGCAACAGCGCGTCCGTGTGTCCGTGTGTCCGGGTGTCCGTGTGTCCGTGTCCGGGGGTCCGCGGTCAGTGCCCGCCCGGGGGTTCAGTGTCGCTGCCCCAGAGCCCCGGGCGGGGTCGGGGGTGGGTGCTGGGGTTGTGTTTCTGGGAGCTCTTAAACTTCACAGAGAGAGTGATTGCACATTGGAATGGGCTGCCCAGGGAGGTGGTGGAGTCGCCATCCCTGGAGGTGTTTAAGAGAAGACTGGACGAGGAGCTCAGTGACATGGTCTAGCTGGGGGGTGTAGGGCTGGATGACCCTGGGCCCCTTCCGGCTCGGAGTGGCCTGCTAGACTGTGAGGGATCTAGGTTGGTGTTACGCTCTGGGATGTGCTCTCGGTCTCTGTACGGGTGTTAGATGGTGAGTTGGACTAGATGATCCTTGTGGGTCCCTTCCAACTCATAATATTCTGTGATTCTGTGATTCTGTGTTCAGAAGGCGCTGCAGCACAACCCGCAGCAGCCGCGGCGAGGGGATGGTTGTTGGGGAGCGCCGGGAAAAGATCCTGTGCCCTGGCAGGTAAAAAGGTTTAATGAAACCCTTGGGAGGTGTGCAGGGAGTTGTGGAGGTGCCTGTCCTGGGGAGCCCAGCCCTTCGCCTCCTGCCCCAGGGTTGACTTGCTCGTCAGGTCTCGAGTTATAAACTCATTCTGTACCTTATTCCTTGCGCTCCTCGGGTAGATCGTGGAAGGTTCTGAAAAATAAGTTAAAACAAATAGGGTTTCCCGTGTTCTTCAGGAACTTTATTTAGCGCACTGACGGCTTTATGCCTTGTTGAAGGAGGGACATTTTTCAGTTTATAGCGTTCTCATCTATTGAAGGTGCAGACCCACTGGTACTCCGTAATAAATCATCCAGTGTGACAATTATATTCTCATTTCAGCTTTGTGTTAAGACATGGTGACTGACTTTGATGAAAAACATGACGAATACTTAATATCCCTTCAGCAGAGGAACCGGTAAGACACACATTTGTTACCACCCCTGGGTGTGAAATATTTGCTGTGTTGGAGCAAAGAGCAGCAGTTGTGATGCAAGGTCTGACTTGCTGTGCCTTAAAGCATTCAGGTGTTTCTCTCTTCTTCCCTTCAGCTGCTAAACACATCGAAGTTCTTATTTGTAGAGGAGGTCACAATGTTTCTTCAGTGTTTAAAATATAAATGCATTTATTAATGAAATAGTTATTTAGTTATTAGAAGCATTTCTTTACTCTTCATTACATGTTCCTGCCATTGCACCCTGGAGAGATGAACTTCACGGGTTAATTCAGAAGGGCCTGCAAAACTTTCCTGCTGGATTCCCTCCTTTACCACAGGCCATAGGATTTTTACTCACATTCTGTAATAAACTAGTTTGGTAAGAAGACCAAAAAAGCCTAGAAAGCCATAATTCTGTTAAAAGAACAGAAAATATTTGTGAACAGTTTTGGTTTCTTTAATATACAATCCTAAAGCAATTTTAGAAAAGAATAAAACCAATTTATTTAATGGTTGGAACAGCTTGCATCCTTAGAATCAGAGCTCTAATTCTGAATTTTGGTGGAAGTAAATGCCGCTGAGTTATGGCCCAAAAAAGCAGGTGGCACCAGTACCTTGCACTGGAGGTGTGTGCTGGGGACATTTGGTATTGGACATAACTGGGGATTTGGGTATAAGCCATGAGACTTGGAAGAGACAAGGTAACTGTTTCACTGAAACTGAGCCCAGGGAAGGGTATTTTTTAAATATTATTTTACCCAGCCTTCAATTGTCTGGGGTCTCAAACTGCACTATGAAGTGGGGGCTTTCCACCTCAAGTTTCAAAGCACAAATCATCTTTTTTCTTTAGAAGGGCTCGATGACTTTTAAGGTTTTGGAAATTCTAAGTAAAACCTTTAAAAATTCTTAAGAAGAAAGATTAAAAATACTAAATACTGAATGGAAAAAATAATGTGCAGTGAGGAACAACATGGAAAATATCTCACGAGGGGGCGGCTTGGTCAAGCTTCATCTGTCACAGTGTGTGGGTACTCAGAAGCATTACAGAACAGGAAGAGTATTATGAAAGTATTATTTGAGCTGTGAACATATTTTTCAGCTTTGTGACATGGTGTGTTGCTGTATTTATTGCTGATCTGACCATCTGTGTCTGGAGCATGTGAGGATGAATTATTGTCCTTTCTGCTTCAGGCTACTGGAAAGGTTAAAAAGGAAAGATCCTGTGCAAATCAAACTGGAGCAGTTGGAACAAGGGTTTTCTCTGTATGTGAATGGAGCTAATTCAGAGCTGAGAAATTATCGCAGAAAAATCAATTCCCACAGCTGCCTTAGAAACGAGACAAAGGCCACCAGGACAAATGGTGAGTTACCTGGGGGTCTGACTGAGATGGCAGGTAGAGCTCCTTGAAACATGTGCTCTCTGGGGCTGGAATTCAGGCACTGAGGTCACTGGCCGGGCTGTGATAGAGAGACAGCACCATCTGAGCTTGGAATGGATTCCATGGGATTCTCGGCCAAGTACTTAAGCTGGTTGTCTGTAAGGAACTGTCAGTTTTTCAGTCGATCCCTGACTAATTCCAGGGTTTAACTGCCTCTTCAGTTGTTAAACAGCTCTTACTAAAACTGGAAGATTAGAAATGTGTATAAATTGTCAGTGGGAAATAATGGAATATCTTTGATACATAACACTGTTAATAGGATTTAAAATCTGATGGAGTTCAGTGTTATCTAAGTCTCGTGTCCTGAGGACAAGTGACATTTGATGGCATAGACTGTAATCAAATTATACACACTAATAGCTGCATTAAGCTAATAAATTATATTTAAGCTGTAATAGTTGCCTTAAAAAGACAGCTAATCCTTATTTTAAATATGTATTTGAATTGAAGAAAACCTACCATTTTCCCCCAGTGATTAGCTGGCTTTATTTTAAAATGGGTATTTTGTTTCCGATTTAAGTCTGTCTGTCACTGAGAGCAGTGTAGTGACAGGCAGAATTTTGCATGCATGAAGGTATAAAGTATGAGCTTACTGGCCTTCTAATCTATTTAGCATAATGAAAAGAAAGTTGATTGTACTAAATCCCTGTACAAAGCAGTTTACCAGACTTAGTCAGTTATGTTCATGCTTGCTACAACCTGTCTTAGAGTGTGGTTTTTAATCTGTTGCTGTGTAGATGGTCTGTTTAAGCTTTATTTTCATCTAAAAATAAAGACAAAGAGTTAAAAAAGTTACTTAACATGATCATTTACTATGATTGAAAGTTTATTAACCTCGGCACTACTGGAACCAAACTTTTCCTTCAGTGACTGTTCTAATCATAACTCTAATTTCAATCTCTTCTAAAATTTGTTTTCCTGCCACACTGGGTACATACTCCTTGTTTTCAAGTTTCTGTGTGTTCAGTTTAGCTGTATAACCATGCACAAATACTCATGTTCTTGCATATTGGAAAATGAAGGAAATTTTGTGCCCTGTCACTCTGGGATGATGAACTTTGAGGGTGCAAAGCAATGTCTTTGTCTTTTTGATCCACAAATGGTGCAGGGATATGTAGCAGCAGCTTTAGTTGAACTCTGTCAAGAGAAATTTCCTCTCAAAGTCCTACTGGGCATGATCACTTGTTGCCATTTGATTCAGTTAAGGTAGAAAACTTGTCTTAGGGACCTTTAAGGAGTTTTGTGGCAGCCTCTGCTGCTTTCCTCAGCCCCAGAGAGTGCAGCATTATCTCTGCAGAGTATAACTCAGTGTTTTGCTGCTTCTTAACTGCCCAGTGTTGATGTTTTAAACACATGAAACCACAGTGAAAGATGTGAACTGGATCATCATGCTGTCATTTTTCCTCTTCCATTTGATTTTGCCACTGGAGTCCAGAGTGGGAATTGGTGATCTGTATATGTTTGTTGCCTGGGGGTTGTACCTTAGGAATTCTGTGGTCTCTTTCATTTTTAGGCATTTCTTCTCAATGATTGAATATGATTTTACTTAGAGAAATGATTCCTAGCTGAGATATAGCACTGAGTTTTCTTGCCTATCCATCTCCCATGAGATTTATCGCATCATCTATTACTTCTAAAGTATCCATCTATGGGATTGGCCTTCAATGAAAAATTAGGAATGTGTGATACTTAATAATCCAGAACGGGCACAAATCCCTCTCTCTGGCTCCTGAAAGTCATCATGAATCTATTTGTCAGGACTATTTTCTTTGTCTGTGTTCCCTTGGAGTAATTAATGATAATAGTGATTGATAAACATTTTATGCTAGGGATTGGTAAATGAATTAAAGTAAATGATGGGCTTGTATTGAAGCTGGATGCTGTATGTCCTGTCATTTCTTTGGGTCTGTAACCCACACATAGTTTCACAACTGTGTTTATACTTCCAGTGAATGTCTGTGTGGTCACAAAGATGTGGCTTAAGGGCAGCACGGGGTATCCTTTGAGTAAGATTAATATTTTGGTGATGTACTACTCACTCCTTTGCTGCTTGGAATAGTCACTGTCAGCTCAAGTCTCCAAGGGAATGACTCCAATGAACCTATTCTGTGTTTAGAAACAGGTAGTGGTTGATATTCACATCCCATCCCACCCATGAGAAGGATGGTTTGGTTCTAAAGTGATGTTTCTTGCACAGATGAATCACTCAGCTCCATCAGCCTCTGCCTGGGATTTGAATTTCCTGGTTTAGAGAGATCTGGTCACAGGAATCCATCACTAAGTAGAATCACAGAATGTTTTGGGTTGTAAGGGACCTTAAAGCTCATCTGGTTCCACTCCCCTGCCATGGGCAGGGACACCTTCCACAATCCCAGGTTGCTCCAAGCCCCGTCCAACCCGGCTTTGGACACTTCTAGGGATGGGGCAGCCACAGCTTCTCTGAGCATCCTGTGCCAGGGCCTCCCCACCCTCACAGGGAAGAATTTTTCCCTAATCTCTAATCTAAATCTACTCTCTATCAGTGTGAAGCCATTCCCTCATGACCTGTCACTACATGGTCTTGCAAATAGTTTCTCTAAACACTCAAACAATTCTGAGAACCAAATACTCAGCAGTGGCAGCACGAGTCCTGCCCTGTTCTCTTTTCCTAATTACATTTATAGGACACAGGAGTGGCTTCTGGGCAGTTGCTTAGATGAGATGGATTGCTTAGGGAGTGAAAAACGCTTCCAGTTCTGTCCCAAAGCAGCTGAATCCAACCACTCTTCTGGCATTGGCCCCTCGGGACAGTTCACAGTACCAGAAGAGCCCTGAAGCAATCAGCACCAATGCTAATTAATGATTGGAAAGTATTTCTGGAGGTATTAGGAATAGCCTAATGGAGTAGCAGGAGCTCTAGTTGGAAGGGCTGTTTTTCTTCCTTGGAACAGTCCTTTCCTTTTCCCTTCTGTGCTTAGTCCTGTTTTGGGTCTAAGAGACAGATACTTTGAGCTGAAGCAGTAGAACAACGTCCTGTTCTTGCTCTGTAATGTCACGATCACTCCAGATTGACAGAAGGATGTACTGGTCCCCCAGGAATGGTCCTACCCTGTTCCTGTCCCTTCCTATCTGCTTGTACCAGCATTTGTGCAATCTCGTGGGGCATCAGGTTGCACAAGTGGCTGCCATTAAAAGTAACGTTTTATGTTTTGCCTCTGTTAAAACTTGCCCACGTCAATTCACTGAACCATTCACTGCACAGGTAGTTTTGTCCAACCCACAAAGGAAAATGTGGCGTTGAGAGCTCTGAACCCAACCTGATCTAATTTTGAAGTAAGCCCTGCTTTGAATGGAAAGCTGGACTAGGTGACCCCCAGAGGTTCCCTGCAAACTAAATCTTTCTGTGATTCTCTGACCTTTGTAGGACAATTGCTTCTTTTATTGGCAGTGCCAGTTTCCACTGGCTTAGGGTGACCATTAAATTATGACTTAAAGAAAAAAGGTTTTGCATCAGCTGTTTTTCTCCACTGAGAAGAAATGGAAGCTGTAAATCTGTCTTGGACATAGGAAATGAGATGCCTTTATTTAGGATGCTGCTGAGGGTGTTGGTGATGCCCTTGTTCCGTTGAGGATGCTGATGTGACCTACAGGATGTTGGTCTCTCTGTCTCTTAAAAATCCATTGTTCCACTGCAAGCTGGGGGCATGTCCAGCACAGGAACTCTTATTTCTCCTTGACCATACAGAGATTTTTTTGCAGAAGTTCCAGAACCACCTCTGGATAATTGTTTGTCCTTCATTTATGGCTTGTACGTGAAGAATCCTTCTCAGCACATTGTGCGAAATACCAGATACATTCTGCTTAATCTGCCCAAACCTTAAATTTTAGAGTAAATACATAAAATTCCTTTGCAAACCCGTCATATCACCCATTGCTCACCAGAACCCTGTCTGTCAGAGCTTTCTGCCTTTAGGAGGTTTCTGGGCTCGCCTTGCTTCCTAAGGCAGCTTATTGTCTACCCAGCAGGGGATTAGAGTCATGGGCACCCCTTTTCTAGAATTTATTTCTAGACTTTCATATCAAAGAATGTGAAGTTTCACTTCCTTTAAGCTAAAATATCCATAAAGAATTTATTCTGTTGAGTATGCATGAAGATGACTGTCCCTGAAGAGGTTCCAAACTCCTGTTGCTAATATCCCACTGGCCAGGATCTGAAATGGAATGGCTTTGGTATTGGTACCTTTCACATGTCAAACACCAACATAAAAAAAAACCCCAACATAAAACTCAAACCAAAACGTGAATTAAGGTATATATTGTCAGATCTCATATTTCTAATTCCTGTCTTCTAATTCTTGCCTCTACTTTCTGAAAAAGCAGCCCAGGCAGGAGATGAGGAGTTGTCAGAGTGCAGCACGCAGATGACACCAGGCAAGATCCAACGCAGGAATTGGCTTCAGGTGAGAAGCACTTGGAAAGAATGTGTCTTTGAACTAATTCTTAGGTCATAAATAATTTCAGGGGAAATTGGTTGCAACTGGGAGATAATGGGGACTAGAGAATCTGAGTCTTGGCTTGGTCTGGGTACTGAGTGACGATGTGAAATGAATCTGGGGCCAGTTTTGTGTCTACTTTGGAGCCTAAAGGGATAAATCTCATTTAAAGGGTCTGGTTTCAGGGACATCCGTCACAGAAACTTTTGTGGCCTGGGCACGATTGACTCAGTGTGTCCTGCAGCAGAATTGCTGTTACTGGACATCTCTGATGGCAGCCTGGAGAATTTATGTAGTGCAAAGGATGGAGAAACTCATTTTAGGGAGACATTTATGCTATTGCCACTGTTCTCCACTCTGCAATAGGATTGAGGGACACAGAGGTGTAATTTGAACAGCTTGAGTTGTAGTTTGTGACAGATTCGTGTAGATTTGAGAGAAAAATGTATAGAGATAAATACAAATAAAATAAAAAACAATAAAAATCATTTTTAAAAAGGGAGAAAAATGCCTGGAGACAATAAAACAAATTTGGAGCCTTTAGCTACATAGTTGTTGGTTTACTGGAGAAGTGTCAGTGATCCTTTTTCCTACTGGCCTAAAGAAGGATCTGAGTTAACCTGTCAAGGAGTATGACTTAATTAAGAGAACAAATGTGAATTCAGAACAATGGAGACATGTCATCCAAATAATTACCTTAATTGATTAGCGTTTGTCCTGGCTGGATGTCCAGGGGATCAGGGTGTGTGTCACTGCAGATCCAGCGTTCATCTCTGAGGGGGAAAGCAGTGTTTGATCTTGACATTGTTATGTAAAATGTGATGATTATTCCAGCACAAGAAACATCTGACTTCTTTGAATGCCTCTTTGAACAGAAAACTGTGGCGATTAAAACAGAAAATGGGGATAAACTCTACATTAAACCATCTCTGGAGTACTCGGAGGATTTTGAGCCTTATGAAAGCTTGAGTGTGGAGACAGATGGAGATGATCCTCCCCAGTACTCCCAGGTACAATTGGCAGCTGCCTTCCATTCATGGTGTGTCATTTGGGATGTGAACAGGCCTAGGGATCAATCCTGGCTTCCTTCTTTGAAAATCTCATCTCAGTCAACAGCCCTGCAAACCATTAAGTCAGGTTTTAAAGAATTAGGCTGTTCTCCCTGTTGGGTTGAACCGCAGGTTTTCCTGCAAGGAGCCTCTTTCATTTTGCTTAGTGGTTGTCCACATTAAAATCACTCTTGGCTGTCAGGTTAGAGAAAGCTGAAACAACCACTTTTTCTGGGTTTAGGTTGGTTTTGAAATAATTGTGCTAAAATTATTGTGTGTCATTGTTTTAGCTCACAAAAATCAGGCTAAAAGTGTTTTACATTATTCATACAGTTGCTTTCCATCAAGGTTATTATATGGACTGTGCAGCCATACATTTGATTACTACATAATTGCAATTTGTTCTAACATACGTCACAAATGCCCTGTCCTTAAAAAAAAAATTAATAAATGAACAAAAATTTATGAGTGTTGTTCTGCCTAACCAGTCAGTGACATCAATAAAGCTTTTCTGGGGAGTGAAGTGGCATCTATCTATGAAACTGTCTGCAGATCTTACTCCTGACATCACATAAAATTCCCAAGCATATTTTCTTGGCTTACACCTGTCTCTCTTTCCTATATTGCTTAGCGTTTCTGCCTTTTTTTTTCCCTACAAACCAGTAACTTCTTTACAGTGGTGGTTATTTATAATCTTTAGTCATTTTTAAACCAACCCCCCACTTTTCTTTTTATTCCAGATGGAAATACTTTTGATTTTCCTGAAGCTGTGATGTGTTTTCTCCAATGTGTTGTCACAATGCAGATGCAGGAGGTTTCAAACTAAAGGGAAGCCTGTACAATTTCCTGTCAAATACCTAGAAATATTAGTCTTGACTGTCATAAAGACATGCTCGATATCAGGGCTCAGGTTGCTTATTAAACCCCCTTTTGAACCTCTTTGTAATATGTATCTGTCAACATGGATTTCCTAACAAGTGTAATCTGTAGCAGCTTGAAGATTTCATTTCAAACTGAGCGTACACTGTTACAGTCCATTTGTACTCAGGTATTCATTTTATACAGTTTGCTTACCTATATTAATCTCAAAACTCTAATACCACCAAAACAGGGGGAAAAAAACCAACCCCTCAAACATTTAAGACATGCAAGGTTTTTTCTTTTTGCCTTCATAAAAGCAGCAACAGCTCTCCAGCATCATCTGAGCTGCTTGTGGCATATGCCGAGAGAAGCAGGGCACTTTTTTCCCCAGTAAATCTTAAAATAGATTATATTTTGCATAAAATCCTGTTACAGTGTGTCCACTTCAAAAAATCTGTGCGAACTGGAAGCTTAACCCATTAGACCACAGCTCTTTTCTACTGGTTTTTGAAGTGCAGATGTGTGCAAGGCAGGACTAACCTATCCAAGTGCTTATAAAGGTGTTGCGAGGGCATGAGCTTGGCAGCCTTGTGAAGGCATTTGGGAATTCTGGATTGCAGCTGCTCTTCAAATAGAAGAGCCACAAATCTGTGAGAGTGGACCCTTCCCTACTGTTTGTAACTTATTCCTAAAAGTTGGTTTTGCACATCGAAACTCCTTGGCCTGCAGAATGTTCCTTCAAGGATCCTGAGGAGAAGGAACAAAGGAGTTGTAGGGTGAGTTCCCTTTCCAAGCCCTCATCAAAGGATCACTGTGATGAGACACATCATAGGAATGTGAATATTTTTAGCTGCATCTTGGCTCTGAATTCACAAGAAGCTTTTTCTTTCTCCTGGAGAGGAAGAGGCAGCCACCCTGGTTTGTTTTGAAATAAATGTTTGAGCTTTTCTGACAGATCCGTTTGTATTGTACCAGGAATTGAGGAGCAGCTTGAAATGCAGCGTTGAAGAGGAAGGGATGGAGGAGGACTCTCAGAGTGATGATTATGACTCTGTTGAAGAGGATGTGTTTTCAGAGGCATCTCCCACTGAGGAAGCAATTTCAAGCTTTGAAGACCTTCAGTTCCATGGCAGTAGGTCACTGCAGAGAGAAGCTTCTGAGCATCAGGGTGCTGGGAGATGCTCTGGCCTTGATTCTGGTGCCCTTACTGTGCTGGAGTCCAACCAAGATCAAAGCAGTGAGTCTCTGTGTGTTGTGCACCACTACAGCACTACAATGAGAATTCTTTGAGAGCATTACTCCTGAGGGAATGGCTGCTGGTTAAATCATTAGGGGTCACTCAATACTCTCATTTTAATCTGCCGATTTGGAAGATTTACATCTTCTTGCTACTATATTAAGAATTATTTTTTCAAAGATGAAGGTGAAGCCGTAGTTAATGCACTGCATCACCACGTCTAGACACTTGAGCTAAGAATGTCTCAGACTGTCTGTGAGATTTCTTCAGAAATTATTAGTTTTTTAATAATATTTTTGAACTGTTTTTGTAGTAATACAGGCAGCCAAATCTTTTCAGTCTCAACTTAATTTGACATCCTGGGTACTGGATACTTGTTGTCATAGTATGAGCTCTTCACCCCTGATGAGCCACTTCTCTGTGTGTCCTTTGGAGACCTCAGTGTCCAAACCCACAACCACTCAGTAGGACTCAAAGATGTTTAGCTTGTTAAAGGTGTTGAGTTCAGGCACAAATCAGACCCAGACTTATATTCAGTATTTCTCAAAATTCCCTCCCCACTCATTTCAGGTTCAGTAATTGGTTTTGGTTGTTGGTGTTGTTTATTTTTTTTTCTTTCCCTTATTCATAGTTAACTGCATAAATTAAGAGGAACAAGCTTTGAATAAATTAAGCAAATAATTGTTCCTCTCATTATCATTGATGTGAGTGGAGTGTGAATGGGGAGAGGGGCTGAAGAAGAGACAGGAACAAAGGGTGGTGCTGCAATGAGAAAATGATCTTCGGGAGAGGACATGAGTTTTTGTCTAGAGAGACGTTTCAAAGCTGTGATATAAACAATGGAGGCATTAATGTAATAATATTTTTATTTCGTTTCACTAAGTGCAAGCCATGCATAGGAACTTCTGAATCTAAAGAACAATATCAATCAAAGGGAGGGAGGAGGGAGGTTATTACTTTAACAATGCCAACATAAATAAAGCAGCAAAACTTTAGCAGTTAAGATCCAATAATTTTTTTCTGGGCTTGCTACATCTAAGTAACTTCAAAGTTGATTATTTGTGTTTCCTTTTTATGTTGCAGAGGTGAAGCCAGTGCGAGTTCTCTCTGCCAAAAGGAAGGATAGTGCTGAGCTCTACATTCCCATCAAACCAGTCAGGGCAAAAAGTAAAGCTGCTCGGCCTGTCTCTGCTGAGTTCTTGCACCAGGAAAGACATGAAGAAATGTGTTTTAGTAAGAAATAAGAATGTATGATGTCAATAAGGAGAGTGGTCATGTTTTTTCCCACTCTGATGCAATTTCAGCACATATCTGTCATTATGTGATTTTTTTTTAGCTGGCACTCCTCCCCTTTTTTTTTTAATGGGATTTTTTGCCTTTTTTTGGTTGTTTTAACACCCCAAGTGTTTTGACTTCAGTAAAATTGCAAGAAAGTTGAGAGCTTGTATAATTTAGTCTTCTGCTCCATCTTTACTACCTTCCTGCCCTTTTGGCTTCCACAGCATAAGACCTTTTCCCTTCCCTTTCAGTCCTTTATCTTGTTCTGTGTTTCCCACTGTCCTCATGGAGATCTGTTCCCTATGGTGTGATTGGAAGTGTGTCATCTCAAAATCAGCCACTGAAGCTTTGGTGGAAGATGTTAACATGATGCATTTTTAGCAATGCAGAGTGCCTGGTTTTCCACAACAATAAAGGCAAACTGCAGCCCTTAATTGAACAAATCTGATGAACTTGAGTTTTGAAAGGTCTGAGATGAAGTTTTGAGACATGCCATACTCTGTGGTTACGATGCTCTTTTCAAAAAAGCAAATCCTCATGTGTCCCGAGAAAGCAATTAGGCTAATGGTTTCAAAAAGTCAAAATATTAGTTTCTTAATTGGCAGAAAACCAAATGGAGGAAAAGAAGCTAATTCTTTTTGGCTTCAGAATAAATCCCCTTTGCAGCTTCTGAGACCCTCACCCACCATCTGTCTGAGCAGATGCTTGCTTTGCTTCCCGAAGATGTGTTCAGCATTTCCTCAGTGCTTCTTGGAACTCCTTCTGTCCAACTATCATGTTAAAGCCTTAAATTAATTTAATTTCAGAGGGATGATGTAGTGCAGAAATATAAACAGGACTTTATCCTGACCCAGTTTTTGCAGAGATGAGTAATGCTTGTTGAAGGTTTTCTTCTGTGTGTAAGGAGTGTGAATGCATGCAAATCTCAGCTCAGTTTTAATTTCCTGTCTTTTCAAGGTAGACTTCACGTTCCTTGCATCCACTGCTTTGTACTCTCCTGCTCAGTAAACCTCACTGCAGCATTGTGAGCACGCTGCCGTATCAGCCCCTTTTTCAGTATTTTCATTCCATCTGAATGTCTGTCCAACTTTTATCTCTTTCCTTCATTTGTCTTTGAAAGTCCTCTAATATAACCACTGTGCTTCTCTTTCAGTCCCATCTCAGATCAGCTGTTGTTAAATTGTATTTCCTTTCTTTTAAACCTGTTTATAGGCTGTGATGTTTCTATTTCTCCGTGAAGTTTGGGAAGATTGGGATGCGTATGGGCATTGTGATGACTGCTTAAATGATAAGGTCATTTATTTTGCCTTGCAAATAGCAACTTCTGACTCCCCTTGTTTTGCTAGAAAACTCTGGACAAATATATACCCTGGTTACACTGCAACCTCCTGCTGTGCTTAAATTATATGTACTAGCTTAAATTATATGTACTACTTTTTCAGTGGACTGTTACCAGGCAGTTTCACTAAATACCAGAGCAAAGCAATCTAAAAGCATAAAAATTATGTTTCTCATTTGCCAGTTTTCCTCTCCTTGTGATGCTGTTTTAACTATTGTCTAAAGTAGATGTGAAACTCAATATCAAACCAAACTGGAGAAATTCAGCCTTGCTTGGGAGGGTTACAGTCTGCCAGCAAAGCCCTGTGTCAGTAGCTCAACTGGATGTTTCAAATGTGTGCTGGGGTAACGTTCCACACCTGGATATCCAGACAAGTGAGTATTTCTTCCTTCTTTTGGTGGCAGGACCCCTGAGCCGACCGGAGCGGTCCCTGTCAGCGGCTCGCAAGAGTGTGTGTGAGGAGGATCCTGGGCCCTCGGTTTCAGCTGTGGTTCAAGCAGTGCAGGTGGAGAATGAGGCCTTGCAGGCAGATCTGCAAAGGCAAACAGTTTCCAGGAGCCCTCAAAAGGTATGGCAAGATACAGGAGAGAGCTGTTTGATCCAGTGGCAAAACCCCCATGAATGACAATCTCTCAGGCTTTAGGGTTGTGTATGAATGAGTGGTGATGCCTCTGAATGTGTAATTGAATTTGTAGTTTTCTTCCGTGGGGTTGTTTTCTTTAATCTGCTTCCTCGGGATAGCATCCCACAGCTCTCTTGATTTCAGGGATCACTGAGCAACTGATGGAGGAGCCATATGATATGTCTGTACAGTCAAGTGCACAGCTGCAGGCCCAGTTGAGCCATTTTCATCCTGGGAGCTTCTTAAACAAGATAATGTGTGATTTCCATACCAATAAATCCTACATTCCTACTGGACTCATTAATAAGGGCACTGTTCCCTGTTTGTACAGTGTCATGTACACTCCTAGATCTCACTGAGGAGGAGCTGGTATGGATTTTCTGCACCGATGTTTGCATCTCTTATCTCCAACAACCACGTTTAAAAACAATTAAAAACTCAGAAACAAGGGGGTCAACAAAAATCAGCAAAAAAGTGGAGCACAGGTAGAGAAAGAGCCCATAGCATTGTAAGAACTGTTCCACTTTTCCTGTTTTCTATTAGGTTGTTACTACTGATCGTTCTGTATTTAAAAAAAATAAATAATTTTTTTCTAATAAAACTGAGAAATTTTGGGATTTAAAAGTCTTTATGATCAATTTTTGGAGGAGGATAAATTCTTGTAGACCTGTGCCAAAGCTTTGGCCAATCCTGATTCCTACCAAATGTATAGAATGAGATTTTTTTACATATATATATATGTATGTGTGCGTGTGTGTATTTAATAGTCCTCAAGCTGATTTTGCGTTAGCTTTTCTTCCACGTAGAAGATGAAGCTTCAAGCTCAGCTCTTTCATTGCAAATCAAGACCAATTTTGTTAAATGTTCTTTAGCTCCGAATAGTTACAGATAAGCTGGGCCCAAACTCTTATTTATTCCAGAGATGCAGACTGATACTCATTGGTATGTGCAGAACAATCTGAATGAAACACGTTCATCTTTTTCTTACTTAGAAGAAATCTTCTGTTTCATCTCTTGTTTCCTCAATGACTGAACCTGCAGAAAAAAGCCAGACAAGGACTGTAGTGACAAAAGCTGTGGAGAGAATTTGTCCTTTGGGAAGCAGGTATAGATATATATATTTGCTTTAGGCTAACCTCCTTTTTTTGAAGAGAGATTTGTCAGGATATCACTACACCTGGTAATCTTCAGATACCTCAGACACCATGCAGGTAGGAGCAAATCAGGGAATCCAGCCTTGGGCCAGGCTCTGTGGAGGAGGCATCTGCCAACATCTTTATTGTCTTTATACTTATAACCTCTGCATTACTTTCTCAGAGCCAGCTGTGACCTGCAGCCCAGTTTTTTACCCAAACTCTGTGTTTCTAAAGTCATTCAGCAGGGGAGGGGTACCTGGACTTTCCTGTGGGGTGTGTGGGTTCATCCTGTCCTCTCTTCACCTTAGCACAAAAGAAATATTTCTTAAAAATGCAGAAATTGTGAGGAAGTAGCACATAAAAGAATATGTTTTTTCAGACAAAAGAAGAAACTTCTGAAAATCTTTCAGGACCTTGAGAGCCTTTCTGCCTGTGATAACGACACATCCCTGGCTGATGACAAAGCTGAAGTAGATTCCACATTGAGAGAGGTTTGTGTGTTTATGCACCATAATTGATGTTTCCCAGTATTGCTGAAACAAAAGTAACAATGAATGATCTGTATTTCACTGATTCTGCCCCATGTCAACTAATAAAGCCATGGCAGGATAAGGGAATTTATCACTTCATCAGAATGACAAAGGAACACGGAGCTGTTTTCTCCGTAGGCTTTTTAAGCCTTAAGTTAATGTGTGGCAGAATTGGTGGAACCCAGAATGACTGAGGATCATTCAAATAACCTTGACTTGGCAATCTTTTTTTGCTTCAGACCCATCAGTGTTGCAATCTTAACAGTGTTTGTTTTGTTCCACAATTTCATTGGTTTGTCACTTACATTTTTGCCATATCTCATTTTGGTCCAGGTGACGACCAGTGGGGAAGTTCGCGATGCCATTTATGTGACTATGGAACTTCTTTCTAACTGGGGCAATCCAGTAAATGTGGGCCTGAGCCAGGTGGAATTCTTTGATTTACACAACGAGAAGATATTTGTGTCTCCTCATGATGTGGACATTCGAAATGCCGACAACCCAGGGGATTTGTGCTGCTTGGTCAATAAGAACTTACATGTAAGACACCTTAATCCTGAATCTTAAAATGTCTCATTATAATATTTCCATAATACTCTATCACCAGGTTTTTTGTTCAGAAACATGATTGCATTTTTAACCTGACTGCATAACAACTATCTGATAATTTAGAAAACTGCAAATATTGCTTTATTTTTAACAAATCCACCTTTCCTGTCCGAGGTGTTGGTGTTCATTTATAATTTTGCTTCAGAACAGACTTAGATTAATTTGCCTGACTTACTGAACTAAGCAATTGGAAAGAGGAAGCTTTAATTCTGCCTCCATATGTATTAACTCTGTGGCATTGTCTTGGGTGAAAGAACACGTTCAGTTTTTAAGGATTGTGCTGTAGAATGAGATCACAGGACTTTTAGAACAGTTAAATCCACCTTGTCTGCTGATAAACTGAAGTAATTCTTGTGATCTCAAGGTATAGGAGCTTCATTGCTGGTTTCTTTCAGATGCTTAATATGAATTTAATATGGCTGTAGAAAGGGAGCAAATATGCAGTACATTCTGAAATTTGCTTGAAACTCAGTGTGGAGTGTTATTTCCAGACAATTATATTTTTACATGAAGCATCTTTTTTAGTGTCTCCTGACCATTGTAGTTTGATGTCTAAATATGCATTTCCCTGTCTGGGCTGTTTTTCTGGCAGGTGACACTCAGTAGCAGTAGTGACTCTCAGACTCTCTAGATAATTATAAATTATGTAGTAATCATTCATTAAGCCGTTATAAGCCTGTTATTCTCAGCATTCCTCGTGTGTTTATATATCCCATTATTCTTAAGTAATGAGGTTTTATATTCCATATATTCCTTTGATTTGTGACACTGTAATCTCCTCTCTTGAAGCTAGAGAGGTATTGCATCCAAGAGGCAATCTGGACAGGGAATATAATCTTAGAATTTGGGCATGTGATCCCTGAAGTGGAGATTCCTCTAGAAGCCAGAGCAACATTTCCAGTTTGGGCATATTTCAGGAGAGATTTGGGGAGTATTAGAAAAAGCAATAAATTAATCAATCGCCAAGCAACTAATGTTTTCAGCAGAATGAAAATCTGACATGAAAACTTATTATGTGGAAAACTCATTTTACCATGGTTTAAACACTTCCATCTTTGATCATTTAGGTGTACATCTGAGAATAGACAATAGGTCTTATTGAAGTTCAGGGATTTTATTTTATTAGTTTATTTATTACCCTTGCAGACTTTTAAGAAGAGCACTTAAATTACCTTCTTCCTTGTACTTTGTGATGTACTGTAAAAGGAAAAATGCCTGGAAAAACATCAGGTTCTCTTCACTAAGTAGATAGACATAAAGAAGGAGTTCTCCGTTGTGAGGGAGGGGACGCCCTGGCACAGGTTGCCCAGAGAAGCTGTGGCTGCCCCATCCCTGGAAGTGTCCAAGGCCAGGCTGGAGCAGCCTGGGATAGTGGAAGGTGTCCCTGCCCATGGCAGGGGGTGGAATAGGGTGAGCTTTGAAGTCCTTTCCAACCCCAGCCATTCTGGGATTCTGTGATAATGCTTAATAAGACATAGATTTGGTATTTTGTTGCAGTTGTTCTCTGTAAACATTTCTGATTCTTAGACGCATATATTGGTTTTTTAAACCTCAGAATAACAAGGACAGGTAACTGTAATTCTAGAAATATCCAACAAAGGTATTTCTTCACAATGGTGAGCCTGTAGACCCATGTTATTCCTCTTCACAGTGCCTGAGCCTTCCTTTACTCTCCATCAGGTGCACCTTCAGCACCCACACAAAGCAGTGTCTGGGACAAGTCTCCCACAAAGTCTAAGACTGAAGGTTTCCTCTCTCCCTTTTTCCCTTGATTCTATTCAAATGTAATTCCTATTCCTTAACGTATCAGCTTCTGCCTGATGGTTCGAAGAGTTTTTGGGCTGAATTTTTCAGCTCTAGTTGCACAGACAGTAACCCCAAACCCAAGTACATCATGTGAAGACAAAGACATCAACTTTGCTCTTTGTGATAAAACATGAGAGTCCTTCACAGTCTCATGAGTTTTGGCATGGATTCATCAAGGTGCCTTCAGTTTCTGGTGTCAGATCTTTAACATGCTGACAGGAGCTGTAGCACCTGTGAGTTTGTGTAGCCCAGGCCTAAGCTGTTACTTCCACTGATAAGCAAAATGATCTGTATGCCCCTCACTCTAGACAGGATACTCAGCCTGGCTCTGATGTACCTTCTGCTGTTTGGAAGGTCATGTGCAACTTTACAGAGAATCCAGTGAGGAGCATGAACAATCCTTTCCAGAGTCCCTTTTGGTGCTCAATCAGGTGACCTCCTGTGAAGGCACCTCTGGCTCTCAGTGCACATCAGAGTCAATTGATTTCTGGGGCATCAGGTCCTGGCTTGGGAGCTCTGCAGGTGGGTTGCTCATCAGATGTTCTCTGCTGCTGGGAAATTATTTTTTAACCACTCTTGTTCACAGTATGACTTCAAAACCATGATCTAGCTTTGAAGTTGACCCTGCAGTTGGGTTCACACTGATTTGAGTGCCAGCTTTCCTTTCTCTGATGTTAAGAGGTGTCTTTCTTTGCTTTTGAAGAAAGGATTAAACCTGTCTGGCACTCTTGTGGCTGTTTATGCCCCAGACTGACATTCAACAGTCAACCATTGACAACTGCCAACACAGTCTCCCAAAAGCTTTTTGAGAGGCTTCTGGGCAGTGACATGGTGACCCAGCAGAGTGTGGAATATGGAGATGACCACTGTGAAAAGTGGATCTATTCAGGATGTCACTGAACAGGCTGCCGAGCTCTGTCCTCACCATCATTAGGAACACAGCTAAAGTACTCAGTAGGAAAGTTTTGTGCTTATTGCCTTCAGGAAAAACTGAAAGACTGGCTTCAGAATGAAAGGATGTGAAAGAATATTGATGGTGTACCTACTGTGTGACTGTAGGTACTTTGTGTCCTTGAGAACAGAAAGGATTTAATTTATCTCCTAATCGCAAATCACTGAAATGTTCCCTGCATGTTTATTCTCTTGTGCCCTTGTTCATACCTGTTTGGGGGTAACATTCAACTTCAAGTATTTTAATATTCAGCATTTTGATTCTGAAACTCCTTCCTCCTTACTTCTTTCTGAGCTGCCGCACATCCTTTTCCTCCATTTCTGAACAGGAGCAGTTCTTAACAATGTCCAGAATTAGGCATTTTTTGGTACTTCTGAGTCTCTTGATTGGCAGTTCTATGTAGAATTCACATTGTGAGTTTCTATGATGCCTTTGAAAATTTCAAGTGTAGAGTTCTTTCTAGCACTGAGGAATAGATCTGTAAGTGAAGCTGGATGTCTGCAAAGCCTGATTAAAATAGAGGCAGGCAATAAAGTAAAATTCTGTAAGAATAAGGGGACAAACCAGAAGTGTGAGCACTTGAAGAAATGATGAAATGATTGTACAGTGTCCATTGTGCTCAGTGATCCCCTCTAGTGCCAGCAAAGCTGATTAATTTGATTAAAATAGACTGGGCTTGCTCTGACCCTGTGCTTCCAAAGCAGGGCAGGCTGCCTGTGGTTTGTGAGTGTGCAGATGCCTCAGTGGGCCAGCGAGCAGCTGACCTTTATCTCATTGTCAGGTTCCAGGGAGCTGTCTCACAGGCGGCAGAGGCGGATTTGCTGCTGGGAAATGAGGTTAAGGTTCCGCTCTTACGTGGTAGATTTGATGGAATTTTCGAATCGGTGCATATTGTGCTGTGGGGTGGGGAGTTAATTAAAACACCCTGTCTGGGGAGGAAGGGTGTTAGTGGCAGTCTGCTTGTCCGTGTTTTCAGCTCACGAAGGAAAACTTCCTCTGGATGTGCCCTTTCCATCCGCCCGTCCAACTGTACTTTGTGATCCGCAATCCCACCCGGTCACGTGGCTTTGGTATATCCAAGATCAAGATTTGGAATTACAACACAACCACTCCCAGTGTAAGTAGTCTTTTCTCAACTCCTCTCTCTGTTTGCTCTACCTTGCCTAGGGAAATTCAGTTTGATTTTCTTTTTAAAAGCATGAAATAAAAGTAGATACAATTTTCTCAAATAAAATAGGAGCTGTGAGATGCCCTTGTCTGCTGTGAAATTTGCTTTGGTCTTAATTGTAAGTGGTAGCAATGTAGTGATAATGTTTTCATTGACATAATGAGCGTTTTCTTGCAAAGCTATTAAAGATCTCTAAAGACCTAATAAAAGCCTTCCATATTCTGTCACTTAATCCTTTACTGTGGTGAGAAATAAAGATACCAAGGTAAGTGCATCTTAATATTCAGGACCTTCAGTTGTTTTATCACAATAGAAACATGTGTTTAAATACGTGTTTCCTCATGTATATAAATAGGCTGACTGTTGCTCAGTTTTGGGTTTGTCACTTTAATTAGAGTCATAAAATGGTTTGGGTTGGAAGGTCCTTAAAGATCATTCAGCTCCAGCCCCCCTGCCATGGCCAGGGACAATTAAAAAGTCCACCACTGTGTGCTCATAATAAAACAATCTTCTGTTATGACAGAGCCATATCATGGCAGGTGGCAGATGGTCTCTTGTTTGTGTGTTTGAATGTCACCAGGAAAATTATTCTTGTTTGTACACTGCAATGTTAAGAAAGAAATCCCAGGTACTGGATCAAAGAGGATTTGGTGTCCTGGATTAAAAATAAGAGGCTTTATCCCCCTGGTTTTGCTCTCATCCATGTTCTTATATAAGCACATATGGTAAGTTACCCATACGGAAGTGGCCATGGAAGGGACAGCTTAAACAAATTCACTATTACATGATTTATATTTGTTTTCCTGGAATTTTAATAGCTTTTTCCACTCAATTGTAGTCCACAGAACGTTCCATCATCATTAGAGTGTGTGAGAGGGCCTGCTGTTCCTGGAGGTAATGGTATGATGTGTTACCAAAGCTGCTGAACATAATGCAGGAAGGACACAAAGATGTTTGTCTGCGTTTCAAGGCGCTGCTTTTTAATAAACTGATATGAGGCAATTTATACAATCCATTGGGAGTATAATCCCATGGATTTTGGTGGAAGTGCAGCAGTTTATACTTACTAAAGAAATGTCTCATTATCCGTGAGATGAAAGAATAGTACAAAGCACTTCTGCCTGGTCCTGTAATTTGTCATGAGGAAGTTTTGTCTGAGAAATATAAACCCCCAAAATATAATTAGTTAACAATTTTCTTCCTGTTAATGTAAGTCCAGATCCAGATTTCTGTGTGGATTTTGGAAATCATTCTTACTGCCTTCTGTGCCTCAAACATCACCTAAGACAGAGGTGCCCAAGCACTTCTTCCAAAAACAGGCGAAAAATTAAGTCAGGCCAGTACTTTTGCATGTTTGATATTTAGTACTTGAGTCTGGAAGGAGAAAACAATGTCTGAAGGAAGCTGTAAAAGTCAGATTTCATCATCGTCATAGATTCCTTGATTCACTGAATTACAAGGAATGTCTCAGAGGATGCTTCATCTTGGCTTTATTTACTTCAGATGAGATCTGAGGAAAAGGAGGTCATTTTTAGTCTGCAAGAAGTAATGGCAGCCAGTTCTTTTCAAATTTGTCTGCAATAGTCAGACACTTTATAAGTACTTGCTACAGACTTGAAATTGCATCATTACTCGATGCTATTAAAACCTTTTTGTAAGATCCAATACAATGTCTGTGCTGTGCCTTCACAAATCTGCGAATGGAATCAATACTTAAATGCCTTAACGTCTTAGTTGCTCTCCAGTTGAATAATTTTCTTCTTCAAGTGACTGCCTGTGTGTGTGTTCCTCCTGTTCATATGTTCATGTCCATTATCTTGAGTTGGAGATTTTTCCGTGCTGGATTTTTCAGATTGGGCTGTAAGGATGCAGCAGGTTTGTTTGCAACGCAATTAGTTTTATAGAAAAACTTTTTTTTCTTCCACTTCTTCTTTTCTATCGCTCCTTCTTTTTCACACTTCTGTGAGAAGTCAGGCAGAAGCAATTTCAAGGGGTAATTCTCAGAAAAGTGCCTCTGGTTTTAAGCTTTGTCCTTTGTGCTCAAATATCACTGAAGTGGCCAGAAATGCCATCCTTACTCACTAATTGCACTCTCCCAGCAGGCACTCTGAGAGCTGAGGGTGCAGGCTGGGAAAGAATATCAGGAGAAACTGCAGAGTTATTTTACAAAATCTATCTTCTTTTTTCTCATTGATCATACAGACTTGCTTGTTCTGAGACATTGGGCCATTTTAATTACTCTTCCATGAGGAAAAAAAACCCTAACCCTGGCTTGGATGAAGTATTGAGTGTTTGCTTACAGGGTGGAATTACTCATCTGGAAGGGATTTTTCCAGCCTCCTCATGCTCGAGGAGAGCTGAGCAGTGGTACCAGAGAACCAGGGTGTCAATCTTTCCCACCAGAACAGATCACTAAGCAACTGAAAGCTCAGAAGAGGGGTGGGAGGGAATGAAAAAGAGCAGTTCTTAGTCTTGTGCCTGCATATATTTGTTCTTGGAGTCTCTGGGATCTGTCATATTTTTCTTCCCTGAGGCTCAGTCTGCTTAGGATTTTGGTGCTAAAGATTTTCATTAGCTCTTTTGCTGGTTCTTCCTGAAGAGATGGTTTTTCTGAGCAACCAGCTGTAACTAATGCCTGCCCCAGTTCAGTCTGTCTCTATTATCTTAGAAATACCTGTAGCTTTGGCTGGTTCATCTTGATACACCTCAGACACCTCTTTTGCTTCCTGCAATACTTATCTCAAACATTCCAGAGCATCAGAGAACAGGAAAACTTAGCCAAGTCCGAGAAATTAATTTTGAAGTGATTGACCTTTTTCTGGACTTGACTGGCCCTCTTTCAGGGAGAGTGACCTCCACCATCTCATGTTTGTTTTCTGTCCCCCTCTGCTACTGGTGAGAGGCGTGGGATTTGTTTCAAAATTTGTTCTTGAGAGGTTGATTTTAATTTAAAAAGGTGACATTGAGAAATATTTGTCAAATGTTTATGTGTATTTCTGTGGCCCCATGCAGTTTCTATCTGTTTCCAGTTAAAACTGCAGGACTAAGGGCTGAGTGTTCCTAACAGCAGTGGAGGCTGGGATATTATGTAGAAATGTGGTGTTGTCCTAAATTCAACTATGAATATCCAATATCTCTAGCATTTAAAGAGGACATTCACAATCCAGACATATAGAAATCACTAAAATAACATTACTGGGTCATCCTGATAGTCTTTCTCTTCCCCATTGTAATTTCAGGCAAAGCCGTGTAGGTACTTTTTAATAGATATAATTATTGAAGTGTTTTGATTCCCAGTTAGAGCAATCCAGCAATGCCCTTGTTCAAGGGGAAAAAGTATCATGTTTTATGGCCAAATGCATCAGTACAGGCTTAGAGCACTTTATGATACTCTCAGAGTTCCACAGGCAGCCAGGCCATAATGGCCAATTAAACTGGGTTTACAGCTCTTCCCTGAGAAGTTACTGAAGGTTATCTTTTCCTATCAGGAATGTGTCTCCTGTTCCTGCACCTGCTCCCCTCCCTCAGCTGTAGCTTCCTTGTTATCCCTGCCTCTTCTGCTTTTCCTTTGTGTAGGTCCATAACACATTTTTTGCCTCATACCTGTTGTTATTTGGAAAGCAACACAATGGAAGCTATAAAGACTTGTAAGCCTTAAACCTTCAGGAGTGAAAAAATAGAGACGTTTGTAGGTGAAGGAGTAACTGGTTTAGACTGGGAGCAGAGGAAAATTTACGTCAATATTCAAGGAGAACTGACATCCAGGAGACGAGCAAGAGGGATGAAACTGAAACTTCTTACTTTCATAAAAAGCTCCTTAGTTTTCATGAAAAGAAGGCAAGAACAGAGAGTCTTTAAAGGACTCCACGAGATGGACACGTTACTGAAAGTTAGAGAACAGAAAGGGGATGGATTTTGTCTCATCTTCTATATTTTCTTTGAAGATAATGGTATTTTTGTCAAGAGGGAGAAAAGGTTAGATCGAAATGGTGAGGAGAATAGAAAGAACATTAGTTCCAACTTCAATGGAATGAAAAAATCAGGTATTGGTGGGTGCCACAGAGAAGGAGAACATAAGAGATAAAATTGTGAGTGGCAGAATTGTGTCTAAGATAAAGGGCTTCTATTTAAAAGGCTAGTTAAGTTTTGGAATAGGCTATCAAGGCAGATTAGTTGAAAACTGTTAAAAACAGATTTCTTCACAATGCTATAGTTTATTTTACATTCTTCAGTGAAAAACGATGGACTGGATGATTTTTTTTTTTTTTTGCTGTCCTTTCTAGCTCTGTATTTCTTTGTAAGTCTTTTAAACTCCAGTGGCTTTGATCTGCATGGTTGTTCACTATGGAACATGGCATGAAAGTGGTGAGACTTACAGATTCTGAAACAAAATGTGCCTCTGAAATTTATAGCCTGATCAAATATAATTATACTTAATCTAGGCTTCTTCCCTCAAGCTTTTCTAAATAATCAAGCCTTGTCAAACATAATGGTTCACAGTAGTGTCTAGCAGGGTTTTCAGTCCTTTTGAATAAAATCTTAAATATTCCACAGTATTTTCCAGTTGTTTGAGCATTAGATTAAAAAGTAGTCAAAAGCACGTTACTGATACAGGGTTTAATTGTTTTCATCTATTGATTAAGTGTTCAAATGTCAGAGTCCCCAAATGGTGATACCTAAAGCTGGAAAGCTTAATTGCAATCTTTATACTTTTATTTTTGTAGGACCTTGATGTTGGAGCGAAGAAGGTGAAGTTATATGTTGATGAGAACCTTGTATTTGATGGTGAGTTAGAGAGAGCCTCTGGAGATCTCCTTGCTGACCACAGCACTACAGTTGACCTTAAAGATCACAAGCAAGATATCTCTGCATCTCCCTCAAGTGAAAGGAAGGGGAAAAATGCACCTGCAGTCCCAGACAGGAAAGCAGACCTATGTTTTAAATGCTCAGAATCAGACAATACTTCACTAAACTGGAAATTTCTGCCAGAAGAAAACCTTCTTGAGCATAAAATGAACTCAACCAGCTTTGCAAAGAAAAATTTGCCTGAGTTAGAGGATGATCTAAAAGCATTCCCATCTCAAGTTTGTACAAAAGATGCCAAAGAGAATTCAGCAGAACCAGCAGTTACGTCTGATGATGAAGTTTCTTTGAGTGAGCAAATGGAGAAGTTAACAGGAAGAAAATTGTCTGATTCCACAGGTGCAATTCCATCTTGGTTACAGTCATCTTCCCAAGTGACAGAGAACAATCAAGTTACTCCCAGTAAGCAAAAGCCTTCCTGGCTTGGTAAAGAACGTAGTTTAAGCTCAAGATTTCAAACACAGTCAGATGGAATCATGAAAAACTTTTCAGATATGACAAATGAGGGTGTCAAATGTCACAGAAATGAACTGGGAAGGTCCAGTAGTAGGAATGCAAATGGAGACGAGAGATCACAAATGCTGAGCAGGAAGGATGGTGTTGTGGGCTTGGACATACTGGAGCAGCTTTCTAACAGAAATTGCTGCAGCTCACAGTACCCCACGAGTGGAAGGAGAAGTGTCAGATGTGGTAAAAAGCCGGGATTAAAGGCCATAAATAATCTTGGAGATGATTCTTCCCTGAAAGGTAGGAGCTCAGAGTGGCAACCTTGGTGCAAGTGCTGGTGTGTTCTCCATTTTGCAGAAGCACCAGCTCATTTAGGTGGGAGGGGACCTCTTCAGATTCCAGGAGGTGGATTCCAGGGGGATTTTAGTTTTGCTATTTGTGGTATTTTCCTCAGAATCTGTCTCCTTGTCCTACACCTGTTGTGAAATACTCTTCTGAAAAATTTACATTCTGATTTAGTGGATTTTAATTTATTTGGAGCAGATGGAAGACTAAACTCCAGTAAATTATATTCTAAGAATTGACAGTCCTGCAGACAACAAATGTTTGCTAATGTCAATTAAAATCTGGAAAAATATAAAGAAGAGTGTGTTCTCAAGGTAGTGAGTAAATTTACAGAGTTTATTTGTGTGGTAGCTTTTTGTCTTTCTCAGTGAGAATATATGCTTAATATATTTATTCAGAGTGAATGGAAACCTGCCCTTGTTTTCCTTTCTCTGCTCGTGACTTTACAAACCTCTCCCTCAGACATCTTGTTTGTTTATGAAGAGTTTTCTGGTAAATTCAGCTGTTACCTGCTCTGTGCTTTTTGATGATCCTTGTCATCCTTCTCCAACCGTGTTTTAGTTTGCCTGGATCCTGTTGGAGATGCAGGATCCAGGTTTGTGTAGCTGGGTTCTGCCTCTGGCAGTAGCCAACAGTGTGTCCCCGGGGAAGAGCAGGAGAATTGGGCAACTTCTGAAGTTCCCGCTCTCTCCCAACCTCTGACAATCCATGGCTGCAAAATTTTCTGCCCTTGGAGTAATAATTTTGTGTTTAACTACTCTAAATAACAGAAGAATAGAATTTCTTACCCGCAGCTTCTACTTTGTCTTTCTTTTAACTAGCTTTCCATTGCTCAGGATATATTTTTAGTCTCCTCTTTTCTTTTTCAAGCCATGTCACTCTGAGTCTTGTTTTTTTGGACCCTCCCTACCCCTTCTTTGGCATTCTGTAATTCTTCAGCATTCAATATCTTGTCTCAAATGAAGAGAGTCTGGCAGAACAAGGACAACGGGACCCAGGGAATTGGAATAAGATATTACAAACCTACAAATGGAAATTTTAGGGGTGATTTAGCATCAGAACAATTTACATGGAAGTGTACCTTGCTCTATATTGAATTTGGGTGTTTACATAAAGTAATGGTCATTAGGGACAGGAAAAATACCTCAATGCTGTTCAAATTCTACAGCAGGTACTGCGTGAACTTTTCAGACAAAGGTTCAGAAAATGGTTCTTTTTAAACTTAGAATGTCTGACTTTTCCCTTCTCTGACCTTCTGTGGAGAAAGCAACAATTTCAACAGCACATTTGAAGCTAGACCTCAAAGAAGGCAAAAATACGGAAGTATTTGGGATAACTGCCATCTTCCCTTCACCCACCCGCTCATTGTGGCCTGTTTGCTGTTTCACACATTTTACAGTATCTCAGGTAAATTAAAACCTTAACGTTGTGGAAACTGTAAATAAACTCCACCTTGGAGTTTCTGTTCGGTTGTAAAAATGGAAACCATGTTGTTTTCATGTAAAGTCTAAGATGGGGGTTATCATGGATCTATACAGTGTCCTCTAATTTTGCTCAGAGCAGGTTATTTCATGTGGTGTTTAAGGCTCCCAGGATGTTTTTGTCCCTGGGAAAATTGCAGCCATCCAGCAGCTTTTGTTCTCTCTGTACTGTGCTGTGCAGGGTAAAACCATCTTCAAAGTGGAGCTGAGTGAGCTTTAACAACAGGGAAAGGGTTTTAAGTCTTTCCCTGAGAGTGGTGGATTTTAATTGGCACGGGGCTGAGGGAAAGTGCAGTTTCCCAATGGAAGTGTGTGACAAAGGGGGGGCTGCAGAGCCTCAAATCCATGTCACAGCACAGCTGGGGTCACTAAGTGAAGAATAACAAGAACAGAAATTAGAAATAGCACGTCCGTGCTTGGCTTGAGTTAATGTTGCTATAAAAACATCAATTTTTCTTTCATAACCGGTTTAATGTGCAAAGGAAATGATGGAAGTACACTGATAAAATTAGCAAATAACATATAATTTGGGTTATTATGAGGTAAGGAGATTGAAGAACGCACAGAAGGGTGAACTTGAGGACTGGAGCAATGGAATGCAATTCAGTGGTATTGCTTGCAGGCTCACTTGGGGACTAATAACTAAAAATTAAGTTGTAAGCTGAGTAATCATCAATTGCAAATGATCAAGGAAGAAAAGTATCATGGTTGAGTAGCTGATGGCAGATTGACTGTGAAGGGCTGGTGTGATTGGAGCTGTGCACTCCCAGGATGTATCAGCAGAGGAATTTGGGGCAGTTAGGGAAATGATAATGTCTCAGCACAGGCACTTGTGAGACATCAGTTGGAAAACTGCAGCTCTGCTCATCCATTTTCAGGGAAAGCTGATTACAAAGTGGAACAGATACAGAAGAGAGCTTTTAGGATGATTTGGGAAATGAAGCATGTGATTGCAGCATGGAAATATGATTGGTATTTATAACTGCAGAGAGTAAAAAAGAGATTAAAACAACAGAGGGAGAAGAAAGGTGGTTTTTTGCAATGTAGTCTTGACCCAAGATGTAATTTAGTAAAGTTTTGAGAGGAACTGTTTGGTGTGTGTTGCCATCCAGAAGCAGGACAAGGTGTTCGAAGACACTCCTCCTAAACCCAAAGGGGAGTTGGAAGTTTGAGGTGTCATTAAAAAATAATACATTTCAGATTCTGAAAAAAAAAAGCCAAGTCTTCAGCCACTGACCTCTGTTTTTGAGCTGTCTCTGCTGTCCTTTCAGAGCTCCACTTCTCCAGTTGTCACTCTTTAATGTAGCTAACAAACCTGTTAACCTCCCTTGAACTGCCTCAGAAGTGCCTCAGAATTGTAATCTCTGGGCTTTTTGAAGTACTTAATGTTTAAAAAACCAATTTCAATGGAAAAGAGTAGGGAAAACCTCTCTCAAGCAAGGAAAGTCAATGGATGTCAAATACTCTTCCCTATTCTGCTCATCCTGAACTTTTCAGGCTTTGACATTTTACAGTGGTAAATGTATATACAGTGTCTTGTCCAGGTGGACTGTGGGGCTCTGGGATGGACTGTTTGGGATCACCCACCTCTTGAGTATCTGTGTTAACAAGGGTTTGAGCAAGAAAGGGATTTATAAATGACTGATGTTCTCTGAAATACGAACTTTTACTTCATATCTGTATTTCCCTTGTGGGGTAAGGAGGAATGGCCAGGTTGGTCTCCAGCCCTTCATTCTGGAAGACAACCCTCTTCCAGGTAGTTTCCCATCTGCTTTAAAATTCTTATTTTTATCTCACATGTCTCCACTGTAAGTGATGATTTCCCATAGAGGGATTAGGAACATTGCCTCTTTCCAGTATTTCCAAAAACACAGTTAAAAGTCAGTCTGGAACAGTCTTTTGGGAAAACATTATTTTACATTTTATGGGAATTGGCATTTATTCTTGATAACCATTTGTTTTAGTATCCACCCAAGGACATTGTACAGAAGTAAAATCTGGCCCATGGGCTTGTAATTGTTTAGTACTCCACTTCCTCTTCTTCATTTATTTGAAGAAAATACATAAGTGACTGCTTTATTGAAAATCTTTGTTATTATCCATTCTTAATTGTTTTGAGATGGAAATTAAGCAGCTCCCCTGTGCAGCTACAAGGAGAAGATGCTTTGCTTCCACTGTGCCCCTCTAATTTGTTGTCCTCACTGCGTTCCCACTTGATACTTTGCCATTATCCCCCTTCCACGTCTCACACTTGCTGAAAAGTGAGAAAAATATTTGGACTTTACCTGCATAGAATGCAACTCTCACCTCATCCTCCTTGTAAGCTGAACCTACTTCTTTTCTCACCGCTTTATATCCTTGTGGTTGATTTTGATGGGAAACAGTAGCTTTTCTCTGTAATGCTTTATATTGACCAGCTCAGCCATTTCCAGCTGTATGAAAGATCTGCAGAAATGCAGACAGATGATTTAAACTGTTGTGACAGCCACGCAGTAACTCTCACTGAGCAAAACCCCCATTTCTTTAAGGGTTGAGTCAGGAATTCACAGCCTCAGACTTAGTTGCCGTTTGTATCGTGGCCTGAGCTTTGCTCTTCAATAGTTAAAAGTGATTATTTTCATTATGTCTAAATGGGGAAGGGAAACTGGGATATGTAGCTTCATAATAGGGAGGCAATATAAAAGTGCTACTGTAAGAGAATTTCACAGTAAGGGACATGAATATGACCAGCATAATTCTGGAAAGGCCGTGTCCTAATGGTTTGTTCCCAGTTCTGTTGATACATTAAATGGCTTTGTAATATTGTTTGCAGATGAAGACTTTTCCATCAAGGACGTAGCAACCTTGAGAGCGAAGTGGTGCAGTGAACAAGAGCACACTCTGCAAGAGTCCTGGGACTCCTTGGTGAAGTTTAATTATTCCCATCGTGGCCGAATCTCTGACATGGATTTTCAAGGGGATATCTTTGATGAGTTTCTCCATCAGCAAAAGATCAACCGGGCTGGAGAGTATCAGCAAATGAGAAAAGAAGGGCAACAAACGCTACCAAAGAGGCAAGAAGAAGAAAATCCTGTGGAGGCATATGATGGAAATGATTTTAAAATTCCTGTTTTACCTTACGGGAAGCATTTAGTGATCGACATTCGAACAACGTGGGGAGACAGACATTATGTTGGTCTGAATGGAATTGAAGTTTTCAGTTCTAAAGGAGACCCTGTCCAGATCGCCAAAATAACAGCTGATCCCCCTGATATAAATATTCTACCAGCTTATGGGAATGATCCCAGAATAATAACCAACCTAATGGACGGGGTGAATCGGACACAGGATGATATGCAC
>WEKX01023113.1:909762-1037524 GCA_013390025.1 Pitta sordida
ACTTTATCTTTATTGACTTTGTGAATCCCTGTCAGGTAGCTATGATTAGGGTCTGGAATTACAATAAATCTCGCATACACTCCTTCAGAGGTGTGAAAGACATTATCATGCTGTTAGATGAACAATGCATCTTTAAGGGAGAAATTGCCAAGGCTTCGGGAACGTTGTCTGGAGGTACTATTGTGTCCCTTCTTATTTTCTCTGTGGAAACAGCAGTACAATACAAACAAATGCATTTTGCTTGTTTGTTATCACTTTTCACTTCAAAGCAAGCTGGCACTTTGTCTAGTATTGAATTTGAAAACATAATGCAGAGCCCACTAATGCATTCCTGACTGATAGTGTGGGTTTTATCAGCACATAGAGCTAATCTCCATCTGAACCATGTATTAACATCACGTCTGTATTTCAATAATATCAGATAGTCCCGAGAACTTTTCCAAGTTGTCACTTTTTACTTGGTTTCACATATACGTAATGTCTTTTGGAAAAGATGATGGAGAAGCTTTTTTCCTATTGCCTTTTATATGTATTCAAAATTTGGTTGAGTTCTTTTGGTTTTTTCCTGCTGTGCAATAGAAGTTTGAGAATGAAATACTAATTATATCAGTAGCCAGTATCAATTTACCATATGTTATCTTTAAATACTGCTGCAAATCAAATGTAAAGGAAAAAAAATAACTTCTATCCCTCTACATATTCTTTTGTATTATTTCTCCGTTTCATTCTGTGTGTTGCCTTCAGCTCCAGAGCACTTTGGGGACACCATATTGTTCACTACTGATGATGATATTCTAGAAGCTATTTACTGCTATGATGAGACACATGATGGAGAAATGGAAAATGACAACTCCTTGAGGTATGAGGAAGAGCTGAAGAGGCCAACGACTGCTGACAGGGAGGGAGATGAAAGACCTTTTACACAAGCAGGGTTGAGAATAGAGGATCAACAGGTAAGGGCCACTGTGTTCAGACCTCTCTAAAAATGTCCTTCTGTAACGTGACATGGAAGTAATAGTCCAATTTCCGTGGTGGAGTAAAACTCTGCAGAAGAACTAATACAACTATGACTAATTTGGAGAGGTTTTTTCACCAGCTCAATAATTTATGTGATTTTTTAAAATTCCACAAGTTCCTCCAGATTTAGGTTTCCCTGACTAATTAGTAAGCCTACAAGGAGAGCTATCCTAGATATTTTTCATGACTTACTTGGACAGAGATTAGAGGGAGTTCTTTTTGATTTAGATACTCCTGAAGGTTTATGTGCTGCCAGTGATACATACAGTTACTCATATAATGAGTACCTGTGCTTCTGTCACACCAAACTAAAGATTTTTCCATATTTTCCACACAGAATATATCCTTGCTGGTTTCTTCCTTCACAAATTAAATATCTTCAACCCTCCACTTATTTTTCCTCTCTTTTTTTTTTTGTTTTTTACTAATGTCTCCACAAATTTTGTGCATTTTGCAGCAGGAAAATGCCTCTTTTCTAATCCATGCAGCTTTGGAGGAAGTCTCTTTTCTGGCACTGGCGTCTTACACCATTCCAGCCCAACAGTTCAGTGTCTGAGCAAAGATCCTGCAGGATTTTCCCCTCAGGATGGTGTGGGACAGGCTTTGATCTGTTCTCCTTAAAATCTTCTGCTTTTTCAGAATCTTGATGAGCACCTACTGTGGCTTCAGTGAGGTTCTATTTTCTGGGGGACACACTCTTACTTGTGAGTCTGTGAGGAGATGAAAAGCTGAAATCTGTCCAAATTCCAGCTGGTTCAGCTAAACTGCTCACGGGGTTATTTTGTTCCTAATGAGCCTTGTGTGGTTGTCAAACCTTCCTGTTCTGTCTTGTTCTCTTTTTCATGTGCCTTACACGACGAAGGGAAATACAACGACATTGGATTTGATGTCACTGTTAAGATCATGAGTCACTGTCTCTCTTAACCTTTAGACTTCTCCAGTAATTTTGGTCCCACCTTTGCTTGTGGTGTCTTAAACTCTTCAGACTCCTTATGCAGTGCAGGATTTCGTGGACAAATTGAAGTTCACTTTCCTTTTCTTGATCACTTGTTTATGGTGAGCGTTCACCAGGACCTCTTCCATGGCAGAAGGCTGGCCTAGGACTGTCTGGCCCTCAGTCTCTTGCCTTTCATTTTGCTGTTCATCTCTGATGCCCTTTATCCCCTGTTCTGACTCTGAAATGTGCTGTATCAGCAGTGGAATAACAAAAGCTATTGTGACTGAGCCATTGATTTCCCTGTCACTGAGTATTTGCTGGTTTTTGGAGAGGGATGGTTATGCTGCCACATCTCCTGGGCAATTTGTCTTCCCCAGCATAACATTGTCAGACCAGTATTGGGTTTGAACAGTCTCTACTGTTGATCATTCTACCCTTATTCCCTGTTCAGTAGATGAAATGGTGTTTTACTGCACTGACTGCAAAACTTTCCAAAAGCTCTTGCAGAAGTGTCTCACCTTCGTGTCAGTGTTAACCGTGGTCATCTGTCTGACCCCTGAATTCAGTCGTCCTCTGACAGCAGATCAGACCTGCAATGAGGCAGCAGATTCAGCCCTCTGGCCAGTGGGTGCTTAGGGAGAATGTGAGAATAGCACAAATATGCAGTGGTGTTCCTCTGAAACACTCTTCCAGCCCTTAGAAATGTCTCTCACAAGGAGTTTTTCACTTAACCTTTGTGTTTAGTGTCCTGCCACAGATTTTTATTGTATTAATTCATCCACTAGCTTTTTGAACCCGTATGCACTTTTACAATTTACAATGCTCTGTGGCAAGTTTCCCAGCAAAGAACCTCTTTCTGTTTGTCTCTAGGTTCATTTAATGTCCACTGGTTTTTGTGTTGGAAGAAACTAAACAATTATTCTCCATTCCGTTCTTCAAGCCACTCAAGAGATTTATGCCCTTGTGTTACAGTCTTTTAAATCTCTCTTTTCCAGGAGAGTTAGTCCTACCTTAGTTATTCCTCACAGGAAAGGTGCTGTCCAGAATGGTCAGGTGTAGGACTTTGGTAATACTTCCTATTTTTATTGCTTTTCCAATAACTCCTGTACTATGGTGCTGTTTTGTTTTAGCCATAAGAGTCAGAGAACACAGGCAGGACAATGCTGGCAGGAAGAAATAGTTGAAATAGTAGAAAATGAGACCATAACTGAAAGAAAAGATAGTGGGCACCAGTAGGAGGAAGGAATCTGAGTAGACAAGAAAGGGAGGAAAGAAGTGATAATGTGGCTGGCGCAGATGGTTTATGGTCTGCAAGGGAGGGCATTATTTTGCAGTGTATAAAACCACTAAGTTTATTGCGCCCATGGGTTTTGATTTTCAGTAAAGTTACAAATTTTAATTCCCAGGCTGGTCTTTTAAAGTTATTCCGAGGAAGAGGCATCAGACATCAGAGTCACTGTTTGGCATCAAACCCCCTCAAGAGGAAGGATTTCCACCCTCTGTAGGTTCTCTGTGTGTGTGTATTTATTTCAGTGCACATTTCTTGTTCAGTTTCACCTGAATTACCTTAATTACCACAGGGACATTTGCTGCCACAGGAAGGATATTGCTGTTGGGAACAGACATGAGATGCAGGATGTCAGTGGTTGTACTGCAGAGATCTAAAGCAACAGTAGGAGAAAAGAGTTGACAGGTCTTTTATTTATTTTTAGGCACAGTGTAGGTCCATTTGATGTATTCTGGATGACAGGAAGTTTGCTTCTAGTGATGAATTAAACTATAGAGGAGTCTGGACTTCTAATTTTCTGTTTGGATTTTTGACTACTAATGAGGATTGAGCTGATGTTTTTATAGAGCTACTTACAGGAATGCCAAGATGTCATTCTAATCTGTTGCTATTAATTTTGGAGCCCAGTACTGGTGTATGTAAAGTTAGGATTGTTTTCAGCCTGTGTAGCATTGTTCCATTTGCCCACAGTGAGCAGAATTAACCATTTTATCACACTCACTCAATGAAATGAACTCTTATCTGCCACCCTTTGCCATGTTTCTTTGTACTACCCTGATCACCCCCAGTATGATCAGCAAATGTTGCCATCTGTTTGTTCACTCCCTGGTTTGCTATGCTGACTCGCATAGGCTCTTTTTAATTAGAATTTTCACAGAAGCAGCACAAGCTTTTGGACAAGTTTGCTTATCTGTTCTGCCTTTTAATTCTTGAGAAGGACTTGTGGTGCCATTCTCTGGGCTTGACTTCCTTCCACACGTTTTGTCTCTGCAATGTATTTGCAACATATTGCAAATCCAGCATCTTATCATTTGTTAGTGGGGTAAAGAAGAGTGGCTTAACAATTTCAACCTCTTTGAGAGGAGGTAGCTCACAGTATAGGGTCTCCTGTTCAACATTTCTCTATCAACTATTCATAAACTCCACCCTCATACTCCTGATTTTCTAAGGATCCATATGATCCTCTACATTTTGGGACATGTTTTCCATTATTTGGAGGACAGCTTGGGTGGGGAGTCAACAGGGAGTTTGATATACAAAAGGCTGGACAAATTAAAAACCAACGAAACAGACAGAAAAATTCACTTTATGAACAGTCTGTAATGCATGTGCAATATTACACCTGTTAACTTTCTTTTTAGGTTCAAGAGCCAGACTCTCTCTCTGAATGTGCACCTAAGGAAATGGGAATATTTACTGGAAAATGTAAGTTTTTACACTTAATTCGTCCTTAACCACCCTCCCCCCTAACATGTTATCAAGGAGGATCTGATTTGTCAGAGCTCTACAGAACTTTGTGACAGATGTCAGCTCTAGAATAAAGAGTAATTGAATATTTAAGGCAAAAGCTTTGTTTGCTACGGCATTTGCAACATTATATTGTAACAGTTGGTTTTTAATCTCAGAAAAATAACATTAGCCATTGCTCAGTCCCTATATGGGATTTATAATAGATTTGTCCCTTACCCAGTAATTCTCTCCCAATCCTGTGTATTTATGTAGACTAACTGAATTTTTCAGATTGGATTGACAATAGAAACCCTAAAATAAAGCTAGATCAGAATGTTATATCCCTGCTTAAAATACTTGATTTCTTTGTCCTGTACAACCCAGCTCTCTGGGGGCCTTTAAATTATTGTCTAGATAGCTTCTGGGTGGCTCAAAACTGGGGATTTAGGAAATCTTTTTCACCCTGAGGACGATCAAACACTGGAATAGGGGTTGAGAGAGGGTTTGAAATCTGCCAGCCCTAGGGATATACAAACTTCCTCTCCACAAGCTCCTTAGAGACCTGATCCAATGGACATGGCCTGATTGGGCTTGGATTAGACACCTCCAGAGGTCCCTTTCCCCTTTCATCATCCTCAGATTCTCTGAAGGCATTGCCGTGGTGAGGTGAATACTGAACCTGGGCTGTTCCATCCTGGCTTTTCCATTGGAAATATACTCTGATTTTTCCTGAGAACTCTTGCAGGCTCGAACACTGAGCAGCTTCAGTCTTAGCAAAGGTCCTGGGAATATCTGTACGGGTGCTAGGTGTTTGTTAGATGGTGAGTTGGACTAGATGATCCTTGTGGGTCCCTTCCAACTCATAATATTCTGTGATTCTGTGATTCTGTGAATAGTATCTAATATCAATGTAGCCAGAGCTCCCAAACTGTCAGCTGACAAAGCTATTTCTTTCTTCATGTCCTTGCAAATGCTAATGAGACCTTAAACCCAACTGAATTTGTGTGTATATCAAGACATGCAATAGCTATTTAGAGGTATTTGGGCTGGGTGGCTTATTAGGTTTAATCTTGTTTGTTTTACAGAGCACCATGACTGCTGGGCCTTCTTTAGACATTACCCAACCTGATTATTTGTGGGTTTCTGTAGTGTGTGAAATGAAAGATATTTTTAATTTATAGTGATGGAATTCTTTTGGAACCTACTCAGATTGGAATATTACTTGCTATATCTGTATCTGCTATTTCTGTTTCTTCAGTAAGGCATAAAACAGGTGGAACTGAAATACACGTGCAACCTTCTGTTTGCCCAGTTTTCCTTTCCTATTTATTTTCTGGAGGTGCAGACGAATCCATATTGCTGCTTTTTACTGATGCTGTCCCATTAAATACTTCCACGTGTCCAGTTCTGATGTGAAGAAAGTAGTTTAAAAATACTGGTAAATCAAATTTGTTCTTTGCCTTAACTATGAGTTGGTGTTCTCCAACAGTTTATGGATTTATGGGAGGCTGGATTTATATGAATCCATATTTAGCCGGTGAAAGATGATGGATAGACTTCAGACTAATCAGTCTTCTCTGTGTCTGCATAATCACAAGATCTGTCATGTAACTGCTTAAATGTGTCACTGAATTACTGTCAGTCTGCAATCACAGTAATGAGACACTTGGTAATGGGCTCCATCAGGAGTTGTGTGGTTAAAAGTGAACAAAGTGTTGGCAGCCACTGAAGGGACTAACACACATTAGAAGAAAATGCTGTTACATGGAGGTAGGGACAAAGACTCAAATCCAGCATATAAATTTGTTTCATCTTTAAAAATATACAGACTGCTAACCATTTGTATTTGCTCCTTGCTTCAAACTAGTAAGGATGGAGATAAATGACATGTATGTCTTGTTATATAGGCCTGCAGCTGAATTTTACCATGACATGGGGAGACTCTCACTACCTTGGGCTGACAGCGCTTGAAGTGATAGGAAAGAATGGTCATGCATTAAAAATAACCCCAGAACAGATTTCTGCTTCACCTCAAGACTTAAATGAGCTTCCAGAGTACACAGGAGATTCCAGAACGTTAGAAAAGTAAGTAACGAGAGACTTGGATGTGTTTTACATCAGATTTTACAAAGTGACAGAATTATATAAGCTTCTATTATGTTAACACATGTTAATGCAAACATGATTTTCAGCCCATCACTGCTCATTCTTGGAATTCACAAGCTGCCCAGGAACAGCTTGTTGTAGAAACATGAATGAGATGTTTCCAAAAGTTGGTGTTTGAGTTGGGAGATGGTAACATGCCTGCTTGGTATTTCTGCCAAGGACTTTCCAGGAAGAAATGTGGGTGTTCTGAAGCATCTGTCTGTGCATATTCAGTGATATTTATGCAGGATTTCTGGATGACTTCAAGGAAAATTTCCAAGTTAGCCAAGGATGAGGATGTATTGGGGAATTGCACAAACAGATGCCATTCTTTTGGCAATTTTGCAGTGCTTTGTTTTGGGGATTTTTTTTTTTTTGTAATTCTAATGAAGTTTTATTCATTGACAAGTATATTTCCTCAAATTAACTTGTTCATATTAAATGGTAGAAGTGTAGAAATCACAGGCTGTAGATGTGGAGAAGACTCGGCATTTGGTTGTTATTGAAGCTGCATCCTGTTGCTTCCGAGTCATATCTCCATTTTAAAGGGTATTTTCAGCTGCAGTCCTCTCCTCTGGCACGTTTATGGTCTGTGACTGGGTTTATGAATTAGGACTTGTCTTTTCAAAGCCTCTGGAGAGTCTTAGAATGTTGTATCCATTTACATGTGCACTGACTCTGTTATTTGTAATTTCTGATTACCTAATACACATATCAAGCTCACAGCTATCAACCTTCTTGCACATAATTCCTGGTCTCTTCTGCCTTTTTGTATGAAAATCTCTTCTGTGGGCACCAAGATCTAAGAAATGTTCTCCTGATGTATTTGAGGAATTTTATTTATGGTACCTTTTGCTTGCCAGCCTTCATACTGTTTTTTGGCCTGGGCATACACGTTTAACCTTCCAGATTTTACAATCCTATCCATTTAGGGTACATTTTTCATAATGAATTTTATTGAAAGATGGCTTATAATAAATTTGTTTGTCCTGCCACTGAGCCAGGCTGCCTTTGGGTTTTAAAAGGTCCTTTCTGAGATCTTTCTTAGTAAGTTGAGTACATTGTAAATTAATTTCTTTTTCACATACTTGATTGTTTTGCTTAAGAACATTTTTGTGCACAAGAAACAGAGGCTTTTTTGGCTTCTGATATTTCTGCAAGCATGTTGAATTTGCTGTGGCAACATTGGAATAGGTCCTGTGTGCTCTTCAAGACCAAGTCAAGAATTATGTCTTCTCTCCTGGACTCTCTAATCAGTTCCTCTGTGAAAGACTCATTATTCAAATCTTTTTCTTTAAGGAACTGCCAAGTCTGGCACTCATTTTTCCATTAAACTTTTAAATAAATATTAAGTGTAGTATATTTATTTTTAGGGCAGTGCACCAAAGTAATTAGAGTGGACAATTAATTCATATTCTCCTTTACTCCATCTTTGTGTGCCATAGTTTGTGGTAAAAGAATACAAAGTCAGGATTTCAAAGTGAGGAAATAAAAGTTTTAACTCTACCTACCCAGCCTGAAGTCTGTGCTGTTATGAAAAGACATTGTCCTGCTGGTAGGAAGCTTTTTAAAAAAACTAGGGATGTGCCTGACTGTGGGCACGAAGGGGGATGTGAACAAACTCTGGTTCTTCTCGGGGTTATTCAGCTGCCACCCAGTTCCTCACTGGATCCAGCAGAGTTGTGTTGGCACAGGAACACACTGCACAGGGCCAGATACATGAGTTTAGGTGTGGAACTCTGTTAATAAATCATATCATGTCTGGGCCTTAGAGTTTTGCCTTCAGCCACTTTGGTACAAAGGCAGCTGAGCTTTCCTCTGCCCACCCCTGTTCACACAGGTAAACCTCAGGATTTTGCTGTTTTCCCTCAAACAGAGCCAAGCAAAGAAAATACTGTTTTTTCTCCCCCCGCTGTCTTCAATTCAATAATTGCATGTTATTTTTGAGGGTTACTGTGCTCTCCATTGTCTCCATGTGGGCACAAGTAGCCCTTGAAGCTGAAAGTGGCATCCAGAATAAAGTGAACATGTATTAAAGTCCCTGAGAGAAACCAGCTTTTCCCTTTCTGCAGCTAATGGATTTTTCTCTTTGTAGGTTAATAGATGGGACTAATATCACAGTGGAGGATGACCATATGTGGCTCATTCCCTTCTCTTTTGGAGAAGATCATCTACTCACAATCCATTTTGATAAAACTGAAAGTATTGCAGGGCTTCGCTTTTGGAACTATAATAAATCTCCTGAGGATACCTACAGAGGGGTAAGTAAAAGAAAAGGAGCATTGCCAGCAAAAATATACAGCAGCGCATTGGAAAATTGGTACTATGATGAATGAATAGAGCTGCCTTAATGGAACACCATAAATCTCTGTAGATTGTCTGAGTCTGGATTTTGTGGCAGGTGTAATGCATTCCTGTCTCCACAAACAGCACAGATTGAAAAAAAAAGCCAGAGATAGTTTAAAGAAATCTTCAAAGCTGATTTTTCTAAGAGACACATACAATACCACATATTATTTTCAAGATATATGATTCTCAAGAGGTACCCTCTCCATAGCTAATATTTAGACCTTCCATATGATTCTGTGTCTCCTGGAATACAGGGAATGATATAAGAGGGAAAGTCTTCCAACAGAAATTCTGGTTAGTTCAGTTTCAGAAGGCCAGTCATTCAATACTGCCTTTTCCAAGGAGCAAAAGGAATCTCTTGCTCTATTAAGAGGGAAAATTGATATCTTAAAGCAGTTTGGCTAAAATAGTTTAGCTAAAATTGTATAACATACCTCCTCGGTTCTTTTTCCAAATTGCTTGGTTTATATTTGTTTTTTCATACTGAATGATTGGAATTGACTGGCAATTGGCACCTGTTGGAGATAATTTTACATCTTTGAGTTTGGCTGTCCCTCCTTTCCCTGCTACACGTGCACTTTTAGTGAGAATGAAACAGTTGCTGTTCATTACACAGAAGGTTTATGAATCCATTTGTTTCCAGATTTTCCCCTTTACATACAACTGTTGCATTCTTGATGTCCAAATTCAGTCAATAGATAAGAAAAGAAATGTTGGTTTGTATTAAAACACAGAGAGACAGGACAAAATGCATCAGCAAAGTTCTGGGGGAAAAAAAATCTCAAAATTGGAGACCTGAAACATTCATAGGATTGGAAGGATGGTGGTAAAGTTGCACAACTGTAACTTTGTGTAAATTTACCTTTGAGGGAGTTCCTGACATCTTTCAGTAGCAGCGTGGGGGTTGTTGGTGCCAAAGACTCTCAGAGGGCCAGAGCAGAAGATCTTTCAATTAAACCATCAGTTGATCTGGAGATCTCAACATATGGCACCTGGTTTTGTGCTATGCTGCATTAACCCAGCACATCTGACACATGGGAGGGTTCTGGAGCATTCTGAGCTCATCATCTGAACACCCCCCCTGTATAAACTGGGGATTTTAGTGAAATTTGTGTCCTGGCTTCAGCTGGGATACAGTTCATTTTCTTCCTAGGGGCTGGTGCAGTGCTGTGTTCAGGAGATAAAGTGAGAATAATGTTGTTAACACGCTGATCTTTTAGCTGTTGCTGAGCAGTGCTTACTAAATATCTCAAGCCTAACATGGAATTTGGTCTTTGGAGGCCAAACCAATGGAAAAAAAAAAAAAAGAAAGTTGTATTTTCAGCTAGATAGGAAAAAAAGAAGGGAGTGTGATACAGGTGTGCCACCTGCATGCATGCTGGAAGTCCCAGAACAGTTAGTGGGTACAGTTCAAAGGAGAAGCCCTGTAAAAGGATAAAATAAATTATTTGGAAACCTGAAGATGCAAGATATTGGCTGGGCCACAGTAAAGAGGCTTTAGGCTGTAAACCCAGGGCATCATGACATCTGTCTCTTGAAGTATTGCTGTTCCTTGTAAGAAACAGTCCCTGGGTATGAGATATGATGATTTTCTAGGCAGCTGCAGGCTGCTGGATTCTATTCACAGCTTCAGTGTGAGAGGGTAATGGCAGGGAACTGTCAGAATGAAGACTTGGGTGCTATTTCCAACCCTGTGAAAAATCACCTTGTGAAAGCTTTGTTATGCGATTTGTAAAATGCAATATGTGACGGTTGAGTGCCTTCTCAGATGATGGGAATTACTTAGAAATGAGGGCTGTAAAGGGCACATAAATATAAGCAGCTGTGGTATAATAGGTAAGATTTCATCTCTAAGTCTCCAGACTTCCCATTCACTGCGTGTTTCCGTTTAGGAAAGTGTGTTTTCAGTGGATTTTTCACTTCCTCTCCTTAGCCTGGCAGAGTATTCAGCTAGAAAGTAGCAGGCAGAAGAGTTTCTGATATGAAAAGGATATTTCCTCCCTTTGCTCCCAAGTGTATTAAAGATGAAACCAGAAGTAGTTATTTCTCCATACTTGCTGGTCATACAGACAATTCCCTCCTAATTAATCTTCAGGCTGCTTGGGAATGAACTGAGCACCTCCTGCAGTCTGATACAATACCCAGGGTTTCCAAATCAAGAAATGTTGTTGTGAAAAAAAGATCTTCCTGAAAATTAGTTGCTTTTGAGGAATTGCATGGAATTATAATTGAATAAAACATCCTCTACAAACAAACAAAAAATATAAGAACAGTTATATTTTCAGGTCACTGGTAATATACAGCATTTGTAGAATGCTCAGAATATTGTAAAGCTTTCTCAGCTAGACACCTGAAACGAGAGTTTTAACTAAATATTTGCATACAAACCTGAGTTAACCTCAAATTGTCTTTTATATATCAGTCAGCAAGAAGTCCAAAGATGAGAAAAACTGACTTAACATTACCTTTAGGCTAGATTGGGTCTTTTGTTAACTAAATGACTCTATTTTGGTGCAGTCCATTAATCAGCAGGCTTTAGTTGTAGTGCCAGTTATAAAAGCCATATTGTTGTATCTTACAGGTATTATTTCTTACAAACCGGTACTTAGTGCAAGGCTGAGAGCAATAAATTCTGCTTGTGATTAACGTTAAGTTATATTTAACATGTTTCAGGACAAGATGCAGTGATGAATTGTTGCTGCATGATTGAATTGTTCTGTGCCTGGGATCGTGGACACAACACCAGATGGTGCTGATGGGGGAGGGTGGAGGGGCCAGGGCTCCTGCATCATCTGAATAATATGGCTGAATTATTCAGTTTAATCTTCAGGGGTTGTATAAGACGTGTTTGCATCTATGATGTGGACACAGCTCAATTCTCTCTGTCTGGTGCAGGTACCTTTTCTTTATTCATATGCCCTTAGGTTACGTACAGAACTGCCTGGCAGATGAGTTTGTGTGATCCTGGAAAAGTCTTAAGTGCCACCTGCCACAAAGATAAATAGACCTGGTGAAATACAGATTTCTGTAAATGCAACAGAGACACAAAAGTCTGCTCTGGAGAGAGCACAGGCTGTGGGATTTCTGGCAGGGTGACTCCAGCCAGAGCTGAGCAGTCAGGCCTGACTTAGCAGTGCATCAGGTGCGTGGTGACTCTGCTTGTCTCCTGAGATCACCTCTGTGACATGTGCTGACTGCAAAGCCAGCTCTGTCTGTTCCGTGTGTGTAAGTATTGCTGCAGGCTCAGGAATCATGGAATTGTTCAGGTTGGAAAAGACCTTTCTGATCATCAAGTCCAACTGTAAGTTCAACACCACCAAAGCCACCACTAACCTGTGGCCCCAAGTGCCACATCCACACTCTTTTAAACCCCTCCAGGGATGGGGACTCTACCACTTCCTTTGGCAGCCTGTGCCAGCCCCTTTCTGGGAAGAAGGGAAGCTTCAGTTTGCTGAGACAAATGCAGTCATTGAAGCATCTGTCAGTACTTTTTAAAATATTCCCCCTCTACCCCCAAACCCTCAGCTCTCCCGTCCCCATCAGTGTCAGTGGTGGGACTGAATTTCACACTGTGGGTTGCAACTGGTACCTGCTGGTTTAGGATTTCTTTTCCTATAGGATGTCCCACTGTACAGGAATGAAATAAACACAATGAAATTACTGATATTATTTCAGCCTCTGAAGTGAATGAAATAGTTTGCTGTGTATTTTAATTTACATAATGTTATGTCGTGACATGTAATCTCGTGTTGTGTTGTTTTGAACAAGGCCAAGGTAGTCCATGTGCTGCTGGATGGGCACAGCATCTCCCCACCAGAGGGGTTCCTTCTCCGCAAGGGACCAGGCAACTGCCATTTTGACTTTGCCCAGGAAATTCTCTTTCTTGACTATCTGCAGCCCCAGGCAACTAATAAAGTGCACAGGAGGTAAAGTTGGAAGTTTTTGTTATCTGAACTGCACAGTTTTTCTTCACTGTTTTAATATTCTTCCCTATTCTCTGTGGAAGCCGATTGCATGAGGAATCCTGGATGAAAATACGGAGCATTTAGAGTGAGGTGTTTCATTGGGTTTTAACTCTGAACTGATTTTATTGAGATCAGAGGACAGTCTAATCCATAGTCACAGGTGGAGGGGTCAGGGGCTGATGTTTGTGAAGGCTTAGTTCTTTGGACTTGTTCTCCTCTTTCTTGAATGAACCAGGGGTACATAAAAAACCTGTTTTGTCTTGGGTTTTTTTGGCAGGACTGGGTCAAAGAGAATGGAACAGGCCAGTATGGACTATGAAGCACCATTAATGCCCTGTGGTTGTATCCTTCTCTGTTGTTCTCTTACCTGTCAAATAGAATATTTTGGAGTTATATGCTATGATTATGAGTCCTGAGCTTTTTGAATCCAATAATTTCTGTTGATTTAAGAAGTTGACAAGATACCAAGAATTTGAGAATGGCTTGTATTAAAGTATGACTAGAGGATAAATAAATGGAACATAATATCTGAATGTGTGGCTTGTTCTCAGATACTCCAGTAGCTTTTTCTCCTGAACTGCAAATAAGAGCATCTGACATACAGATTTGGGCTGCTCAATAATTTCTCAAACTGAAGATTAAATAGTCTGTTGAGACAAAGTAACAACATCAAAGTTTTCCTTAACAGCATTTTGCTTTTTAGTTGTTTTCCAGTTTCAGCTGCTGACAAGCTGGGGTGATCCATATTACATTGGTTTAAATGGACTGGAGTTGTTCAATGAACATGGAGACCAAATCTTACTAACTGAAAACAGTATCCTTTTCACACCAAGCACCTCTGTCCCTTTCCATGCACAGTTTGCTCCCTGGCATCACTTGGCTGCTTCTTCCATTGCCAGTTTATCGTGTGGAATTAACTCTGCTTCTCTTTGTCTGTATTTGTGTGATGAGTCTTGTTTCCATATGATTTTATGTATTCTATATACTTTCACAACATTTATTCTGTGACTGGGATGCACCAACAAAGCAGGACAAGGTGAGGGAAGGGAAGGCTTAAAAAGGACATGATGTTTTTTGCTGTTGACATTTATTTCTTTTGTAGTATGGAAGGACCAGGAAGTTTGCTGAGTTATAAATTCACAAGAAAAGGTTGAGCTTGGTGCTTTTTTTTTACAGAGCCTTTCATTGTGCCTCAAGAAAGACATTTTTTATCACTCTTGTTCTGGATATTTAGGCTGTTCTAGACACCCAGTCCAGTCATGAGGGTCAGGGCTGAGGGTCTGGATTTGATTCAGTGTTCCCTGGATAACCAACAGAGAGAATGAAGGGCATGTTTCAAAGTTGGACAGTCGTCAAGGTGAGACTTCCAGGCTCTGTACCAGCACACAATTCACCCACAATAGCCAACACACAATTCACAGAGTTCAGGTACATGGCAGAAACATTTCTTAGCCAACTAGAGAGAATAAATAGCACAAATACTGCGTGAATGCGAGAAAAGGTAATAAAGGCTTTTTCCCAAGTGCTATTTTTATTTGTATCTTGTATGATACATGATGAAATTGAAATGTAATGAAGGAAAAGCATTTTGAAATTGAAAAGTGGTAACAAATTGGTTTTAAGAACAAGGCATCTTTTAACTTAGCTGATGTGACTTTACGGTGCAAAACAGTGCCAGGTAAAGAACCTTCAGCTTTGAATGATCACTTGTTCCTGCCTGTAGAGGGGAGTTGATTTGGTGTATTAGGATTCCTAAAAAAAACATATTTGTCTTAGTCCTGTACTTAATGTGATAATTCACTACTGGGTCTGGAGCTTTTCTTAAACACTTGAGGCATTGCTGTGTTATTCCTTAAATTCATTACAAATACTTACAGACTCAGGCCTTTTAGAAAGCAGGACAAGGGGAAATTAATATCCCTCCAACTGGGCTGCTTGGGATTTATAATTCTGAAGACAGTGCCACCCATCCACATTTCTTGGCAAGTCTTTAACATACATATGTGTTTAACATAAACGTTCTCTTGCAGAGAAAATCTGGTGCCTGTTCAATGGGAGGTTTAATCTTTCCCTCTCAAAGAACTGTAAAAAGGTCTTACTGGACAGTTACTGGTTTTTACCACAAACCTTGAGAAACTCAAGCAAATCCTAGTCAGACTGATGGTTACCTCCCACAGGAATTCTTATCTTGAGATAGGTTTTATATGAGGAGTTTTCAAAAGTGTATTATAAAGAGATGGGGCTTTGTCACCAAAAAGCTGCAAGTGCCTGTTCCTGGTAACAGAGCTGTATTGATGAAGTCATAAATACATAAAAGAGAAGAAACTAAATGCAGCTAGTTAATTTATTCCTATTTTAAAAAGAAATTTGAATGCCAGAATCTATAAGGGTTGTCCTGCTTTTAAAGATGTGCCCCCAAGTTCCTCAGCTGCTCGGGGTACTGCTGTAGTGGTGAATTCATGGAATCAGGCAGAGCAAGCAGGAGCCTTAAGTATGGGGTTTCTGAAATGTCCTTTTCAGTTATTTATGCTGAAAGTTTTTTCCCAGATATTGCTGCTTTTCCAGAAAGTGTCAACGTTTTAGAAGATGTATCTGGAGACATCAGAACCCCAGACAAACTGATTGACAGGGTCAATGACACCACTGATGGCAGACACATGTGGCTGGCACCTGTTCTTCCCGGTTTGGTACATTTTCCCTTTCCATTCTGTGTTAGTGGGGGGTGTGGATGTAGCTGAAATCATAGAGGAAAGGGGGAAAATGCATAATTTTTTTATAAATTTGCTACTAGTAACTGATACGTAGTCATTGGTTTTTAGAAGTTCTTTTTATTCCAGCTTCTCTCCTCTGCGCAGGCAGCAGCAATAAAAGCTTCCCAGGTTTGTAATCTCCTGTCTCCATGGAACAACAGAAGAATTTCCAGGGCTGGTGTGGATGGTTTTTGAGTTACTGTGATAAAGACACTGATGAAGGAGTTTTGAGCAATAAACACCTTTCAAAGGGGAGCAGAGCAAGACCTTAAATTAGTTTTTATGAAAGGCAATGAATGTCGTTCCAGTGATGAGAATTATTTTTAATCTCATTATCTGTGTGGAATTCAAATTCATAGATTAAGGATGGCAGACTTAGTATTTCATGCCCTCAGGCTACAAGTGATTCAGCCCTTTTAGTAGATGTGTGTTTAAATATGGGACATCAAATATCTAAACAGGAAAAGCAGATAAACTTAAGGGAGTTCTGTCCTTGTTTTGGGAGAGGGCATTTTTTATGGACATCAGTAAGGTATATTTATTTCTTAGAAAAGGGTGGATTCAGAAGAAAACAAAATGTTAATTGGGCATGTGATACGTTATAATTTACTATGTTGAAAAAATTCTTAGTCTATACATTGCAGTTATTAATTGGAATATAAAAAGCAAGGAATTACGTCCATTTATGTCATTGTATGTTGGAATGCAGTGGGTATAACTAGGATAAAGTTTCTAAGTATACTTGGGAATAATGAGCACTTGCATTTCTGAGGAAAGTGGAAGGTCTGTGTAATGCCTGACACTCCTAATGTGCAGATCCCTCATCTTGAATCCTGGTAATTTGATGGGCTGCTCAGATATCCATCATAACGTGATGAATGATTGTTTTGACACCCAGCTGAGTTTGCTCATGTTGTTATACAGGCCACACTTGCAGAGGCTGCTTCGTTTGGGCACAAAGGGAAATAACAGTCCCTGGAGTTGTGGCAGAGATGTGGACACTGCTTTGTGTTGTTCTGTCTGACTGCAGGAGAACATAAAATACTGGTATTAAAGGGTAAATTGATAATGTGTGAAAAGCAGGAGGCAGAAGCAATTTAATGGCGCTTTCTGTCCTTGAACTGGAGCAAATGACACCTTTTTAAGATCCACGGAGTACTTTTCTCTCCTCCATCTTCCCTGGTACGGTTGTTCAGCCAGGATTAAGCAATCAGACTATTGATGCTCAGCCTCTGGAGCTGGGCTGCAGTACCAAAGCCTGAGTGTCCTCACATCCTCAGTGCTGCTCTGCCTGCCTGGGAAGCTGCATTAACTCTTTGCTGTATTGGAAGGCTCAAAAGCTTGAAGGAAATTGATATTATAACCTTTCTTTTCCTTTCTAAATATCTTTTCCTTTCTAATTCTGGAAGTGTTTTTGTCTTTTGCAAAGTCGTTACTAATGTAAATAGAATCCGAATTCTTTGTTCCCCTGTTCCTGCTTGTCATTTTATTTATTTGAATGGATTTTATATCAAATTTATCATTTGCTTCAGGACTAATGATTGCTATTGGAGATTATGCCCCAGTTGTGTTGTGGAAAATCACGGATAAACATTCCTATTGATCCCATTTACCTTTCTTTCTTCAGTAAAAAAACCCCATAATGATTTAATATAACTTATAATATCTCCTCTAATACATCAGAGGATTAAAACTTCAGAGGATGCTAAAGATGAAGCTTAAGATACGTTGATCCAAAGTTGATATAGTGGCTCATAAAAGGAATAGCACAGAATTAACTGTAACAGGCAAGATTGGTTTCCTACAGGCTAATCTTTGGTCTTTACATCTTGGAATTAACGTCACTGGAAGTAAAGTGAATAATACATCAAGCAGTAATTGTTGAGGAAGCATCTGGAGTATTACTTCTACATCCCAGCTAGTGTAACTCACTAAAATTGCAAAATTTCTGGAAGAGCTTTCAAAGTCAGGGGATAGAAGAGAAATTTTAGTCTTGCAAATAGAAAGGTGGATTCCATTCGTATTTGGTAGAAAGGTTGGAAGGGACCTTAAAGCTCATCCAGTTCCACCCCCTGCCATGGGCAGGGACACCTTCCAGTGTCCCAGGCTGCTCCAACCTGGCCTTGGACACTTCCAGGGATGGGGCAGCCACAGCTTCTCTGGGCACCCTGTGCCAGGGCCTCCCCACCCTCACAGGGGAGAATTGCTTTCCAATATCCCATCTTGGCCTGTCACTACAGGTTCTGTATTTGGTTGATGAAATACTCATTAAAGTGGCTCTCTACCCCCTCTCCAGTTGCCAGGCAGTCCAGGATGACCTGGATGGTCAGGATATAATTTTCTGATGAGTGCATTGAGAGGGCAGCTGTGGGGCAGGGACCACATCTGTGACTTCCCAACAGGGACGGTGCTGCACTTCAATCCTCAGCATCAGTTACCTCACCTCCAGCTCTGGCTCTTTAAATATCAACCTCTTTTGATGCAACATGCATGAGAATTTAATTTCTTTGGGGATTTTGTGCGGTTAAATATAAATTCATTCTCTTTTACAGGTGAATAGGGTATATGTCATTTTTGATGTACCTACTACTGTGTCAATGATCAAGTTATGGAATTATGCCAAAACGCCTCAGAGAGGTGTGAAAGAGTTCGGTGTAAGTAATTTTCCTGTGCATTTTGTATGTTCTGGTGAGTCAGATTCTTGATTTCTGTATGTATTTTCACAGTTTACTGAAGTGTGATTCCATATAATCTCCAAGGATGGGATTCATCTCATTTAACTCTGCATTTCGTATTAAAATGACTAATCTGTGCCAGTCATCTGTCCTCCCTTTTTTGTCCGGGGAAAGAACACTTTATCTGATCTTTTCGTAGTTAATTGTCTTAAGATAAGATAATGCTTTCCTTTTTCCACTGACTGTAGAACAGCCCTGAAAGACTAGTTTAAACTACAAACCCAAGTTTTAGGCAGCTGAAGTGAGGTGAGATTCATTAATTCCTAGATTTAAGAGTGATTCACTCCAGTGAATAGAATGGCAATTATGTAAAACATGAAATACATTTTTAATTACCTACTTGAAAGCTGCATAAAAAAAAAACCCAGCAGTGAGAGGATAAAAACTCGGGGAGGAGGAAAAAAAAATAAAATTAAACCCCAGCAGCGAATAGAAATGGAAGTTTTAAGGAACAAAGTCTAAATTAATGACCAGATTTGTGAAACAAATAAAGCAAAATGATTTCTAGAGACAACTAAGTTTGAGGTGGGTTTTTGAAATTTTTTTCCTTAACTATCTGCAGCTTTTGGTGGATGACTTGCTGGTGTACAATGGGATCCTGGAGATGGTCACCCATGTGGTGTCAGGAATCCTCCCAACCTGCGACCCTGTGGTCCCGTATCACACCGTCCTCTTCACAGACGATGAGAAGATTTGCCACCAGGAGAAGAGAACTGTGATTAGGTATGGGAGTGGATCTTGATTGGAACGGGGAATCTTGTTTTTAAACAATGTTTGCGTGAGACTGGTGTCAGCAATATTGCGCTGCTGTAGAAAATTCCCTTCCAAAGCGCCTCAGTTAATGAGGAATAAATAGGGGTTTAGCTGCAAGGAGCAAATTACCAGCTTTATTTGCACTGACTGGGATTCATGATTTATATTTACATATGTTTTCATGAAAGCCTAGAAACACATAAGAAAAGAAGTTAGGCTTCATTAGGGAAGGATTAATAAATCCCAGTGATATTACATAGAGGGGGAAAAATAGAAAGTTAATGAAGAAGAACCAAGCATCAAAATTAAAGAAAACAAAGTCCTCTGATTTGACACAGATGCTAATTAAGGAACCAGAACTCTACTATTTTATAAACATTCGAAAATAATGAACTTCTAAAATGAGAAATGAATTGCAGTCAGAGCAATGACACTTTGAAACCACTAAGTTGGCAAGCTCGTGGAGAATGTGATGAAATGCAGTGAAAAATGCACTTACATTTTGAAGGTCAGGATTGATAGGGTCTAAAAACCAGTCCCTGGCAAGGAAAATAAAGATTGAAAGAATAATTTATTTTAAACGGGATTGAAAAGTGAAGAAATAAAAGCTTATAGAAATGAACACTTTCTTACACGCTGGACAGCTAACAAATAGAATGTCCTGCACATACATCATTGGACAAAATAAAAGGCAAGCTTTGCATGGAGAAATGGCACTTGATCCATTCGGAAGGATATTCCAATATTTAGCTATAAGCAGAAGGAGCATAAGCTGTCCTGATGAAGAACAGAAGTTCACATTTGCCCAGGGGGTTTGTTTTCTTGTGTCTCTCTGTTGGCCACTGTCAAATGTTAAATAAATTATTATTGCTTGGCTGTGTTGTGTTAGACTCATGTTTTTTTGTGCAAGTGGCTTTGTTGTCCTGGTGAAATTTGGAGGTGAGCAACTCTTCAAGTGAAAAGTTACTGAAAAGGAAAATGTCTCGAGGAAATAAAAGTTTTGAGATATTTTTTTTCTGTGGGATATAAAAAGGAGGAGGAGGGAAACCAAATCTTTACTTCCCTCAGCTTCAGGACTTCCTATGAGTAAAGTTTCTTGGAAGCAGAGGAGCACCAGCACATGTTTTTAAGACCTACATCCTTTGATTTACTTTTCAGGGAAGTATCTTTCGGGGTCACAAAAATTGCCTGGTCTGTTTTCCAGCTGAGCCCCTTCTCTGTGAAGGAGATTTCTTGGTCTTTCTTCTTTGCAATTTTCTTTTCCCTTTTTTCATCTCCCACCCTACTAAAATACAGGGTACTTCAGCAGCAAGAGAGGACATGCTGGATAATATCCCTTCATTTTAAAAATGATCTTGAGTTTTTCTGTGTTGTTACCTCTGATGTTGGGCTGTTCTCTTCCACATCTGGCTGTTCAGTGTTTTCTGAACCCTGAACTTGAGTCTGATATTATCATCAATAGTGTAACTTCTGATTTCCTTCAGTCTTGGCTCCCCTGCTTCCCTCTGACACTTTGAGAGACATTTTTCTCCATAAATAGAAACCCATTTTGTGCAGTATTTGTAGAGAAAAGAAAAAATGCACTTCTTTTGATGCAAAGGCACAAATGTTTTGTTTTGTCTGTGTAAAAGGGAGATGTTAATAGTGATGTTTTCTTCACCTTTCAACTCAGCTCACATTTTTTTTTCTGTAATTTGTTTAATTTAATTTATTATTTATTAGTTATTGCTTCTTTCCAAAAAAGAAATGGTTAAAATTCTGCAGCAGCCTGGAAACAAAACTTATCAAAGTAAATGAATTTGGTTTAGTTTCAAAACAAACCTTTCAAATAATGCTATTTCAGTATTACAAAGCACTGTGAGGTTCCATATAGGGATATTTATACCCTTTTTGTACAGCTCTGATTTAAAATCTCACTTTGGTTAATGTGGCTCAAGCTGTGTAGGCAGGGCTTGAAAATTGTAGGGTGAACTTGGTATTTATATTTGAAAGTGTGGCTGAGTGATGCCACTAATTAAACCTGACAAGAAATCCTTCAGGTGCATGCAGACAGAAAGTTGTGATGTTTGGTAACTTTTTCCATTAAAAACGCCTAACTTTTCACAGTTGTGCTGATTGGAATCTTTCCAGCAATCATGTGGGAGACCAGGATGTCCGAATGATGAATGAAAATGAGATTGTCACAAACAGCAAAAAGAAGCAAGTTGTGGCCGATCCAGGTAAATTTTACCTTCCACAGTTTCCTTCTGCTCACTTCCTACAGACACACTGGGGATAATGAACATTGTTAGACACCTACAGTGGGGAGTCTTGTACCTCATTTAGCTCTGCCTTTTCTACCATAGAAAGACAAATTACAAATTTCATGTTGTGATGGATTTTTATTCTGTATCTGTCTCTGAAAGTGGATTACATAGATTCTGCCATGTAGTTGTGGCTTATAGCAACACAGGTGGAAAAGTCCTGAGGAAAGAAACTGAGTGAAGATAAATTGAAAGCTGATGTTAATTGTGCAGGTTCATAGATAGCTTTTGGAATAATAGGCTCATTGCATTCCCACTGGCCTTTTAAGCAGCTTTAGAGATGATGCAGATGTGTCTGAGAATCAGCTGCTTGTTGCTCCTTGAGCAAATCCAAAATCATGATAAGTGTAACAAGGGGGAAAACATGTTGACTTTATTCCTCCCACTGTCTTTCTGGTTGGTCTTTTCTCTTTCAAAGTGATAATTAAAAAGACAACCCCTTTTTTTTTCCCAAGGAGAAAGAGTAGATTGTATTTGTAGTCTGAAGAGTCCCAGTCATTCATTGTAAATTACTCAGAATAGCTCCCTAAATACATTACAAATTCTCAGCCAAGCTGGTGTATTCATGATTGGTTTTCTCTCCTGAGCATGACACTTTCTCCAATTAGTTCTCTAGAAAGTGTTACAGAAATTATTTGATGGCTTTTAATAACAGTTCTGTAGGAGAAGGATCTGAAATGCCATTGCCTGCAAAATAACCAGCTTGAAAGTTATTAGTGTATTAGCACTGACTGTGCCAAAAGTGTTCTGGACACTTCTGTGCCTGTTGGAGTGGCATCCTGGGTTCCAGAGGAGACATGTCCAGAAAAGACCAGCTGTCACTGCCATGGCCAGTTGTCCAAGCTTTAAGGACACAGAGTGTCTCTGAAGTCACCAGTCAGGAGTTGCCTGTTGCCCTGTGCCCCGTGTCCCCTCTGGAGTTGACAGTGGTTGTTAAGCAGTAATAACAGATTTATAGAACGATTTAGGTTGGAGGAGACCTTAGAGAGTCCCTCCTGTGGGAGAGTCCAACCTTCTGCTCAGGTCAGTGTCTACATTAAATTCAAACCAGATCCCACAGGAAAGCAATTCCTCGAGACAGTGTAAAAACAGGCAGCACTCACTGTTGGTGTAAAGAAACTTCCTGAGAAGAGCAGCTTGGCTTTCCTTCTGGACTGGAAAGAGAAAAGGGCATTTTTCTTCCTCGTTTTACTCTGTGGCTTCACTGTCAGTGCACAGTCCCAAATGAGCTCTCCATGTTCCTTCACAGCTCTGCGACCAAAAACCTGCATACGTGAGAGAGGGCTGCAGAGGAGGAAAAGATAACGGGTCCTGGCTGCATCCAGCCCTAAATGACTGCAACCTTCATCTCCAAGACATGTATCATCCAAATGGAAGATTTTCTGTGTCTGCTGCTGCTGAACCACCTGTCTTACGAGGGGCAGTTTTATTTGCTACAGGGACTTTTCTTCAGAAGGAAAACTAAAGCATGAATTCAGTTTCCTGGGTTTTTTTGCCATGATCTTTCTGAATTTCCCCCCCCCCCCTCATCTCTTAATTGAAAATCCAGGGAGGAAGGAACACAAAGGAGAGAGTGACAACCTTACTGCTGACAACTCCTCCTGCCCAGTACCCAGATCTTGGGGGAAGCAGGATGGTTTTAACCACAGGTTTTTCAGATTAGTTTTCAAACTTTTATTCCTAAATCCTAGCTGGGTGGCCACAAAGATCGCTGTTTACGTGCCTGTAAATAGTTCTCTGGGAAAGGCACTTGTTAGAGGAAATAACCCTTTACCTGTCTGTCTCTGAGCTGCCACTGCATGTTTTGATGCCGTGGCTCTCGGTAGGAGCTGACACTGTTTCTGACACCTGGAAAGGTTCCCCTGGGCTTGCAGAAGTGTGATGGAAGCTTTTAGGAAATGGAGATCGGGAGGAGGGTTTATCAGGGTTTAGTGAGCACATTTCAGCTGTCACTTCTTTCATGTTTTGCAGTGAAAAAATAATTTCTTTCATTATTTCACTGCCATGAAAAAAGCAAATGAGGTGTTTTGCCTGGAGGGCCATTGACAGGCACTCTGCACATTCTTCAGAGTCCTCCTGCTACAAAGCAGTGTTCTTTCCTCCTATTTTGCCTGAATTTGTTATAAGAACAAGGAGGCCAAACCTCTGTGCTGCACTAACCACATCTGTTGACAGCAACATATCCTCAGTTCTGAGGAATGGTAAATACATTTTATCTGGCAGGAGGTAAGGAGCAAAGTGCATTTTTAAACAAAACAAAAAAAAAAACAACACTGCTTATGTAGCTATTGAAACAAAAGCACTAACCAAATAAATATGCTGCAGGTTTTGCTATGCAAATGTACTTTTCACTGAAAACTTGGCATTTGTGACAACCTGAAGAAATCTCTTCCACAGAAGATTCTTCCTTTCTCATTCAGAACTCGCTCATTCCGGCCCAAGCCAGTTGATGATTCCATGATTGTTTCCAGAAAGAACTGAGCACTGAAGTCAGGATGTGCTTTTAGATGTAAAACTGAGATAGTGGTGCAGCTCTTGGTATAGAATGAAACTGTGCTGCTTCTCTTTCTGTCCTAAATCAGGAGTGTAATATCTTGTATATTTGCTTATTAAAACTTCTTCACTGCTGTTGGCTAAGCTGGAAAGCCACAAGGTAACGATGCATTTCCCAGATTTCTGTGTATTGATCGAGGGACAGAATGTATTTTGTACTGGAGACACACCACTTTATTTCTGAATGTAAAACAGTAAAAGTACATTGTGCTTTGTTTAAGGGCTCTGCACTAACAGAAGAACCCTCTCTTGTTCTGAGAACTCTCTCCCCATGGTGTGTTTCCCAGTGTATCCTCTACCAAGAACCAAGTTCTAATTTTGACTCCAAATCATAGAACAGGCAATGCCAAAATGAAAAAGAGGAAGAGCCAAAAGGAGGGATGTTGGTGGGGCTCAGAACAGATATAAATGTCTGTGTTTCGAAGAGGAGAGGCTATAGAAAGGTTTTCAAGACTTAAGGCACAGTCAGGGATTTGTCATGTAGGGCAATCTCTGAATAGGATGTCACATTGTTTATTCTTCTAAGAAAATTGCATTGAATGGGCAGAGAAATGAAATCTGCTGTGTTTCCTGGCACAGAACAACATCCTTATTGATCTGAAAAGGTATGAGGGGGAGAGGCCTTCCTGTGCTCATCTGTCTTCTCTGTATCAGTCTGGAGCATCTCAAGTCCTGCGTGATAGACTAATGATTTTCCAACCCTAATGCTTTGAGGTAATTCCAGGTATTTTAAATTATTGCAGAACACTTGCTCAAGCTCAGAAGGGTCACAACTCTCTCTGTTTCGCTGCCACCAGCTCTTCCTCATGGGTCAATTGGTGACTGCAGCCAGTTTTCAACACCTTTTGCCCCTGGAAATCTGTATCTGGTGCATCTGCTCTGGCTCAGACTTCAGTGGCTTCAACCTTCTGCAAATCCTCTCCTAACAGCCCTTGTACCTATTCAAGAGATTCCCAACAGTTGCCACACAGTGGAAAGAGGGTGACAGTCTTCAAAATATGTATTTCCAAACAATTGTTGAGTTGTGGAGCATCCTGCCCTGCAGTGTCTGAAAGGAGGGTTTGCCAGCCTGCTGTCTGCCCTGGGATGACACACACCACCAAGGCAAGGCCTAATGGAGGCCTTGGTTCTACTCAGGCACTTAAGGAAAGTAACATAAGGTTTGGAAAATACTTCATTCATCTCTGTGGGGTAGGAGATGACAACGTTTGCCCTCCTAATTAATGCTGAGATATAATGACCCTTTATAGAACCAGAGTTAATTAAGTGTCCCAGTCAGCCCTGTACACTCAAACACAGACACTTGACTCATTTCCTCAGTGAATCAGGGTTAAAAAAAAAAAGGATTTATTCCGTTTTTCACCTTTTTTTAACTACTCAGAAGTACATTCATGTCAGACTAGCATTTACAGGAGGGACAAGAGGAAGAGTAAACATGCAATCAAGAAAATCCCCACAGAGCACTTCAGTCAATGTCAGGCACAGTTTCAGCAGAAGTAATTCAGTGAGAATGTGCCCAGTTACATCATTTGACATCGTCAAACGCATGGCAAAGGAAAAGCAGGGATTAACATGAATTCTTGCTGAAGCCCTTGATGTAAATTATTAAACTTTCACCCAGTTCCAATTCCTGGGCCACTCAAAAATCTTTGTGCCACAGTTGCTCACCTTCACCTGTTGTGATTAGGTTTAAAGGGAATGGATCAAGATAACAGAAATGAGTTTGTCTGTCCCATGGTGACACTGAGAAGGGCAGCGGATAAAGAAATAATCTGTGGGGGGATACATGTCAGGCTGCCTACTTTTTGATCTAGAAAAAAGATACTTTTATCAGTCTTCACAGTAATCTGAAAGTCAGGATGCCTGGGAAGGCCTGTAACTTTTCAATTTCTTCCTTGTTGTGCTTTCTCCAGGAGCATTTATACAGCAGGGAGAAACACCTGTCAGGGACAGGGGAGCAAGGAGTGATGCAGTCAGTGTAAATGGTAGCATGGAAGACACGGGAGCTTGTGTATTCCTAGCTCATGGCTTAGGCTGGACTGGGACAGAAATTGCCCTCAGAATTCTGCTTAGGTGATGCTATTTTCTGTAAGATTTCCTGGTCCTGTAGGATTTTTACCATGTTCTTGGTGTGTAGGTTGTTCCCCATTGTGATGTCCAGCCCTACCATCCCAGGGATGTGTGTGAGGCTGGGATCAGCTGCAGGAGCTGACAGTGCCCAGGAGGGACTGGGTGTCGTGAGATTGGACAGAGATGTAACAAACACACTGGAACAGAGAGAGACAGGACTCTGCCAGTAAATGTGTGAAGGGGAGAGCAAGGGGCTGAGGGAGGGTGAAAGTTGAGTCTTTAAACTTCCTTGAGCTTCCAGAAAAAGCTCACTTCCAGCATAAGTCAGGTAAGAGGAAACATGAAGGGCTGTATTGACATCTGAGTTCTGCCACATGCAGGGGACAAAGTCTGCTTTGCCTTTGATCTGTAAGACAAGCATTCCCCATTCCCTCCTGCTCTCTGCTCAGACTCTCCTCACTGTTGGATCACTTCTGCACCAGCCTGGGGAATACAGTGAGTGATCAGAGTCCAAACCAGCACATTGTGGCCTTACGCTGCCCCCCATGTTTTGGGGCTGCTCATCCAGGAGGTTGAGCTCCAACAGGAGCTAAATGTCTGCGAAACGTCACTGAAGTAGCCAAATCTCTTCCAATATTCCTCAAAAAGTTTAAACTCCAGCACACACCATCTGGTAACGGCCTCAGCAGTACTGCAGACACTCACTGTGCACTTTGCAGCACCTGAGGCACCTTCCTGAATTCCCTTTTATCTTTTTTTCCCCCATCATCTCTGTCTTTCAGCTGCATCATTATTCTTGGAAGGTCACTCCCTTTGCCCTAAACAGTCCTGAAGGTCCTGTTCAGAGCCGTTGTTCTTTGCCTTGCAGGTGTGACCAACCTGTTGCACTCTTCAGACAGATGTGCTCAGACGTGTCCCCTCATTCTTTTCATTTCCCATATGAAGGGCACTTGCTCTGTGACCTGGGGTGTCACCAACCCCTGAGGTCCCAGTTCCCATGTGCCTGGGGCCCCCATTTCTAGGGATGCCAGTGCTGTGTGTCTGCCTGCTGGACTTTGTGTCCAAAACCGCTGCAGAGACGCCTGTTCATTTTGGAGGTGTCTCTTCCAAAAAGCAGAGAGGGAGGAAGGGAGGATTCTAACACACTGGGAGGGTGCTCATTTCCATTTTTGTGCCCAAGTCCTGCAGCTCAGAGCACAGGAAGTGGCTTCCTGGCTCAGTGGCCTCTTTGCCCATTTCTGTGACTATTTGCTTGTTTGCTGAGAAATGACTTACAGCCCATGGGAGACACAAACATCCCTTTATCACACAGCTTGTATCACCCTAATGGAATTCTGTCAGCTGAGGATAAAATGTGGACTAAGAAAGCAATTATAGAGTGAATCTCCGAGCTGCAGGAAGAGCTGAGAGATGGGGACGGAGTGCCCAGCTGGAGTAATTTCTTGTCCGACTGGCCTCTAAATCTTGCTGGGAAGAGATCAATTTTCCACCCTTGTCTAACAGCATCAGCTCCCCTCACCCTGGCTCAGGACCCCGTGAAGTGCTGCAGTGTCGAGAGCTGGGCATAAAAAGAAACATTTGCAATTGACAACTCCTTTCTTACTGACCTAGGAATTACTGGAAAGGGGGGAAATCAGGCTATAGACCTTCTGTCTGACGGGTCTCCAGTGTTCCCTTTCTGAGCTCCTGGTGAAGGAGAGGCCTGACCATCCCAGTGATCAGCAGGGTAGGAGTTTCCCAGCATGGTCCTCCACCCGCAGCTCACTGCTTTGGCTCTAATTAGGAGAGGAAAATCTCCACCTCATGACCTGTGAGCAGCCTTCCCCAGGTACACTGGTTATTTGTGGAAGGTCTCAGTTATTCAGTGAGACCACAGTGAAATCCTGCCTTTAGCTTTCCTCTCACTCGAGGTCTCTTTGCTGTGACTAAAATCAACTTGACTCACAAAATCTGAGCGTTGGCCTCTGTCCTATTGCTCGTGGGACTTCCGAAAAATGTCAGCAGGCACAGATTTTGTGCAGCTTGTGGAAAGAGGATGGGCACTTTGGGGAACCATAAATCTAAGGAAACAAATCAAACAGGTACAATTACTCCCACTCAACTCTTCCTTCTTGCAGATCCATTATCTGTTGTTTCAGAACTCAGTTGCTTGTTTTCCTCACCTTATCTGGATCTAACTGGAAAAGGAGCTTCATACTGGATTTTGAAAGCCTATCCTGCTGGGCTAAGCATGTAGGAGTGAATGTCAAGGAATGCTAACAAGCTTAGAAATAGCCAAGCCTCCTTCTTCTCAGCAAAGGAGCAGTTGTTACCTGACAGTCTGCTGGCCCTGGAGGTGGGAGCAGTGCTGAGGGGAAATGTTGGGTTTGGAAACTGCACCTCAAGGAGCCATCACAAGGGCCAGGAGGAGCCTGTGCTTGGCTGCTGCCTCCTGAGAACATGAGCCCAGCTGAGTGTTATGGACTGAACTGGTCTCCAAAGTATATCCCAGTCCGTGAAGCTGGAGCTGAAACAGATGTTTGGCAAAGGGTCAGATGGAAAGCCAGTGTGGTAGGGATGAGGGTAAGGGAATACAGAGGAAACTGCTGTGGCTGTGAAGATTTCTCAGGGAAATTACTCTTCATCCAGTATTGGGCATTTTACTTGCGAAAGAAAAGGTTCCTGTGGCAAATACAATGAACCAGGAGCAGCTGAGCTCTTTCATCTCTTTCACTGAGAATTCTCTTCTGCCTGATGACAGCATGAGGTGGCTGCCAGAACAGAGGTTTCTCTGTGTAGCAAGATGGGAAAAGAACTTTCATCTTGAGCAAGAGAGAGCTTTCATCTCTCCTTGAGAAGGGCCGGGGGCACAGCAGCTCTCTGAGAGTGCAGGCCTGGCAGGAGGATGCTGTGGCCAGCACAGGGAGGGGAGCTGGGACACAGCAGCCCCCTGTGCTCAGCACGTGTGACAATGATGGTGCTGTCCCTGCCTCTCATTATTCCTGGCCCTGTGCTCTCATTCAGCACTGGTTTTCCTCACTGCTTTCTGAAATCACACACCTCTTTGTTTAACCTTACGAAATTCAGACCAGGTTATACAGGGCATCAAGTAGTTAGGCCAGGAAAGCCTCTAGGGATGGAGGCTGTGCAACCTCTCTGGGCAATCTGTTTTAATATTTAATTGTCCTGACAGGGAAAAAGTTTTCCCTTTGACACATAATAACCTGTACTTTCCCCCACTGATTAAAGGCCCAGATCAGCATGGATAAGACTTTTGGCATTGCAGAAAGGTCATCTCTGCTGTTGTCATCAAGCTGTGTAATAATAAATTCAATCTCCCAACTATAATTTCAGATTTGCAGATTAGCAGAAGTCTCTTGATCTGGCTCTTTCGTGGTACGCTGGAGACTCTGCTAAAAATAGAGTAAGTAGCAAAGCTACCTGAAATAGTCTAAGCCTAAACAGTGGTAAAAACTAATCTACAGTAAGCATTGTCTCTGGCTTGTTTCCAAAGGAACGTTTTGGGATGCCTTGCTATATACTGGAAATTGTTTGGTAAGGATTAGTTGGTGAACAGATGAATCAAAGTGACATTTCCATTACCAACACGGGATCTGTCTGTGGCTAGAATTCATGGGGAAGGATGTGGGATGATAGTATGACTTTTCATTATGTTTAATATTGTCAGAGAAATTAAATAGCCACTATTATTCATCTCTCTGGGATAGTAACGTATCTGAATATTAACACAAAATGGGAGATCTGATAAAAACCCACTGACCCAGCAAGACATTGATGTGTATTTTAATCACTCTCTTTGGGCCACTCAGATAATTTACTCTTCATAATAAATCCGTGAGAAGCTACGATCTGCATTTCTCAGGGCAGTGCTTGGGTAGATCAGTGTGTGTTCTGTCCTTGTGTATTCTGTCCGAATTTGGGATGCCCCAGGGTCACTCTTTTTCCTGGGGGAGCAGCATTAAGGCCCTCAGGACATCTGCACCTCGGTCATCTGCCTGTGGCTGGATAACAAGGGTCAGGGGATGACTTATGTGGCACCTCTTTGCCTGCCACACTCCAAGGAGGGGTGAGGTCCATGGGGCAGGGCTCCAGCTTGTAGTGAAAAACATGGACGTAAGAAATGGAAAAGGGTCTCTGGAGGCAGCTTCACCTTGGAAAACAAAGATTGTAGATTTAATGTGAAAGTGATTAAAGTCAAGTTGAATTGGAGTGTGCAAGAGGCACATATAAATGTATAGAGAACACATCAGGAGGAGCAGGCATTCAGGTGGGACAAATGGAGAAGGGATTAATGGTAATTAATGGCCCTGCCCAAACCCTTGTGACTCACATTTCAGGACAGATAAAGCCAATAAATGAAATAAAGATGCGGACAGTTGCCTGAAAGTTTTTGTGCAGCATTTTAAGTCATAAAGCAGAAGAGCTGGTGGATTTGTTTTCCATAAAGCGTTCACATTATGCAGGGATATTATTCCTAACAGTACAAAGGGGTAACCGTGAGGTCATAAAATGTATGGTTCAGTGAGTGTCTTTGACTGCAATTATGCATTAGAGATATTAATCAGAAGGCTGACAAATGAACCAACCATGCATGTAGATCTAACCATAGTAAGGGGCCCTCCAAACCAGTGCCACAGGAAGTTTGCCATTTATCTTCTTTATCCACTGATGCAGACGTAAATTAAGCTTCTTTTTCTTTTGTCATTGCTGTTGTTGTTGTTAGATGTTTGTTATATTGCAATAGTTTCGTTTTTGCAGCACAGAGTTTATTATTTAGTTTCTTTTACTAGAATGCTGTCTGATCAGAGGGCTTGGATGAACTGACCTCCAGAGGCTCTTTCCAGCTGAAATTATTCTGTGATTCCATGACCAGTATGCATCAGAACTCTCTGTTTAACATAACTTATCTGCTGTGGAATCTGTTCTGCCAACTGGAGCCTATCGAGCCACAGCGTGGGGAGATATTAATAGGCTGCTTATTTAACACAATCAATCAGTCCAAACTACAGATTGCCTGAGGCTGAAAAAGTGTTCGTGTCCTCACACTTCTGACCAGGCATCTGCTCTGAGAGATGACACAGGGGAAGACATCCTGTGCCACTCTCTGAGGTCCTCAGGATGCATGAAGGGCTGAATACCTAACAGACAGAATGATACTTGAGTAAGTGTGATGCTAATGACTCTCTGGTTCTGGCTATGACTGCAGAATAGAGAATGTAATGCCTGTAGTTAGGAAAGAAAAGGAAAAATCATTTGGTCCAACATTGGGTCTTCAGACTTGAGATTATGTGTTCAATGAAAAAAAATAGAGTTATATACTTTAATGAAGAATAGATGGAATGCAATATGGATTTAAAGACTAATTTTTCACTGTGTGTCTGATTGCCTGCTCTGCCTGTCTCTATACAAGTGGAGGTGATAACATTTTGGAGAGAAGCCTATTTATGCTAAGGAGCCATGGAGCAACAGTGCAAATCAGTGTGAATTGTCCAAGAGGAACAATGGTTGAATCTTTTTCACTGTCAGAATAATGGGACTGTGTAATTGCCTTTCTGTCTGAATACAAGGCAGCAAGACCTGGAGCCTTAAGACAGAGCAAGCTTGTAACAGGACACATTCTGGCAAGCACAGGATGCTAAAAATGAACACAACAAAATTGCTTTCAGGCCTGTGTATTTAAGACAGTGCTGTCTTACTTTTGGTTGTGCTGACTCAGTTTTGTACCCTCCAAGGAGGAGGGCTCTTCCTGCAGGTGTAGGCGGTCAGCCCTCGCCCTCCTGTTGTGTTAGGAGTGGGTGACTGCAGAAAAAATAGACTGGACGCAGAAAAGCTCTTTGGAATTGTGGGCAGACAGCTGTGTTTTCCTCCCCAGCAAACTTAGGGAAGCAAACCCAGCAAGGAAAGCTCAGGTTTATGAAAGGACTTGGTAATGCAATACAAATGTAATACGAATGACAGGAAGCATTCAGGAAAATAAGTAGGAAATCATTGGATTTTCTACCTGTATAAAAATCAGGGAAGGTGCCTCAAGTACTGGAAACGGTCAGAAAGGTGCAGATAATGCAGTAACTGAAGCCCAAGCCACCTTCACAGAGGCAGAGCTGCTTTCAAGGTACCAAGGCAGCAGAGGAAAAGGAGGAGTCTGTAAAGGACAGATGGAATGGGTATGTCCTGGTGCTCCTTTCCCAGTTTCCTCACAGCTGAGGGCTTGGGCTGCTGTGGCTGGCCAGGCACTGGGGACAGACTGTAGGGCTCAGAAGGTGAAAATGCCTAATAATGCGTGGAAGGTCTGGCAAGACAGGCCGGCTCTAGTTGGAAACAAATAACCTCGAAGTTCCTCTGGAATTACTCAAAGCTGAAACTATCAGGGTAAAATTGCATGTTTCTGAGTGGAGGTGATTCATAACACAACTGACCCAGTAGAAGGAGGCACTCCAACATGAAAGGGACTCAGAACTGGCACTATTTAAGAGAACCAGCCTTGATGATGTAAGAGTAATAAAAGTAATTCATAGTCTTTTGCTGGATCTGAGGCATGAGGAGAACAAAGCTGACAGTGATAATCTGACCATATTGTCTGGCCCCATGAACAGGAGAGGCCACAGAGCCTGTTCTTACAGGAACAAATGTATTAAGATTTTACAGGCAGAAAGGGCAGAAAATGCAACATATGAAGGTTGATATTCCTAATCCCTACATTGTGTTTTTATCATTCTATATCTACTGGAAGTTATGGAAAACTCTCAAGAGACACCTCTGAGACAGCTGGGGGTCTGTTGTGCCACAGAAAAATGAGTCTGGAGCAGCACCGGTGTGAGTTGGGTGAGGGGAGGGTCAGCCTAGTCCTACCCATCTGAACCAAGGGGACTTGTTTTCCCACAAGAGCCATGAAGGCAGAACGGGATGCATGGGATGAGACTCAAACATCCCCTCCACATTGCACAGAGCCTTCAGGATGATTTGTGCTGCTCCACCTCGAAGTGTGTGATGTGCTCTGAGGGGACACACTGATCGCCCTACGCTCACCTCTGCCCACCCATGGGGTTGGCTGTGGGTAGGGAAGGGGGAGCAGCCTTTTCCCAATCCCTCACTTTGGTGCTGTGACCACTCCACCCCCCGAGGGCACACACTGTTCACAACCCTGTGGATCCCTGTAGGTAGCTGGGAATTTGCCAGATGTGGCTGCAGATCTTGGCTGCAGCGTGGTACAGAGAGGCTGTGTGGGCAGAGTGCTGTGCCTGTGTCTGCACAGCAGCTAGTAAGGAAAATAAATTGCTAATAACAGGGAGCTTAAAACAACATATTTGTAAGGGCAGCAGAGAACATTGTGCAGAAAGGCAGGTAGGAGCTCTCTTACAAAAGTCAGTGTCCCTATGGAGATGTTCCCAGCAGGTCCAGAGCGTGTCCTTGGAATGTGCTGCCACCTCCCACTGCCCAAAATGTTTGGAGCTGTGGAGGCACAGGGAATGATCTGCTTTTGGCGGGGGGAGGGGGTTTGTAATTTTTTTCCCCCTTCTCCCTGTTATTTTTGAAATAGGCTTAAGAAGTGGATTACAACCCAGCAGAGAGAAAGGTGGCTGATGCAGGTTACCTCTTACCATCCCTGTGGCCTGGCAGAGAGCAGCAGCCGTGTGCTCTGGGTTTTGATGGATTTGTCACCCTGAGACCAGGGAAGTGACTGTTTCCAAGAAGTGTCAATGACTCTGGAAGTGAGTGAACCAGTGGGGCAGGGGAGCAGGAGCTGCCGTTGTTACTGAGCCAAGTGGCATAAGGACATCCCGCCACCCTTCCACCCTCACCAGATCTTTACAGAATGGGCTGCAAGGCCACCCCTGCAAGCAGAACCTGATGGTCAAACTGTTGTTCATTGACTGCACATTGCTGGTTCCCAGATGGATCAGAAGGAGCTGCAGGGCCATTTCCCTGTGTGTCCTCCTGGACCAGCAGCCTCCTTCCCTCAGGGCAGGCTCCATAGCAGTGATCACCTTGTGGGACCCTTGCAAGGGGCCACAGCCTTTCAGCAGCAACGTTGTGGGAAGGCAAAGCAGAGTTTTGAACATACCTGAGCTGGTGTGTCAGCCCAGTCACCACAGCCTAGGAGATCTGGTCACAGGCCTTCACCTGTCTCACTGCTGGGTGGGGGATTTAGGGGCACATCATAGGGTCTCGTGCCCTGGTCCCCATCACTGGACAGAGGATCTGGTTGGGGTCACCACAGCTCCTTCTGCCTTGCTCTGGGTGTCTGCCTGTGTAACTCAGGATGCAGGTAGGCAGAGGAGCATGGTTTGCAATGCCCAGGTCTCATACCAGTTATGGTGCTGATTGGTTTGATGTGCGAAACATTTTTAGACAAATAAGTAAAAAAGAACAGCCAAGATTTTCTAACAAGTAATGTCATTTAATGAATGATACACTCTAGAAAATAGAAACTACCCAGATGCTGGTTGGTTGGTCTGTTTGGGGCTGGGAGAAGGCCCTTGCTCGGATGTACAATGCCTTCTTGGGATTCTTTCGTCAGCATTTGTAGTTGCTGGAAACAAGGAAACATCCATAGATTGAAAGAGACACTAAAGGAGCAATTGTTTCCTAAAATGTGGGAAGTCTGCAGGATGCCTTCCCACTCTGTCTCATTGGGCAAGTGGCATGAGGGCTCAGAGCTCACCAACATCTTTACAGATGACCCATTCCTGGAAGGGACAGACTCAACCAAGAGTACCTACCACAGTTCAGTCCTCACATCATCAGAGATCTCTCACTTTGCACAACATCTGTGGGCTCTGCTGTTATTGCATGGCTTTCTGGGTGCTTTTCTGCACATGTTGTGTCTCTTCCCTCAAGGTCTGGCTGCTAATTCCAGGGAATATGCTTTTCAGAATGTCACAGTACACTGTGTACAACTCTGGGTCTATTTTGGGCTTGGGCAGAGAGCAGGAGTTGCAGGGCAGTTCAGAGACTGGGTGCTGTGGCCAGTAGACATCGCTGAAGAGCGCGGTGAGGATTTTGTGGGCGGCCTTGTAAGGGTTATCCTCAAACTGCACCATGGCCTTGAGCTCCGTCAGGGTGTAGCCGTTGTACCGCTTGCTGTCCTCGGCCAGGGGCTGCACCGTCTCACCAATGTGTCTCACTTTCCACTTCAGGCATTTCAGGTCTTCTTTCACACCCTCTATCTCTTTCTCCATGGCTTGGAATTCCTTTGCGGTTACAAATCTCCTGCCAAGGAAAGAAGTGGCAGAGACAGGGTGGAGTTCAGAGGAGTGAAACCGGCCCAGCTTGCCTGGGGTTGGAGCCGAGAGGTGGAGGTTTGGGAGGGAGATCCCGGCCATGTCATTGAGCACCATCCCCAGCTCTGATCTGTCAGGCTCCACAGTGACAGCAGAGTTTCTCTCTGCTGGTACAAGGGAAAGATGTACTCTGCCATTTGGAAGGAAAGGAGGCACCTTAAAATTGTGCCCTGTTGAAGGAGCTGAGGTTGCTGACTTGGCCCAGGGATGGTCTGTCATCAAGTCTGGAGATCTAAATGGGTGTATGGAAAATAGGGTATTTTGCTTCTCGGATAACAGGGAGTGTGGGAGCACAGGGTAGTTTCTGGAAAACAAATACTGGGAGCATCTAAATCATAAAAGATATTTAACTATTTTTCTGAGGGGCTTTTAATGACACTAAACCAAAATGGGTCATTTGAGGACTTAGGCACCTGTATGGTCTGGATACATACCTTTCATGATCAGGATCTTCCAGATCTGATTTAAATCCCTTTCCTGTATTCTTTAACTCAGTTTTAGAATAGCCAGGAGCCTGGGAACTCTCTTCAGGAGTCATTGTTGCTGGAGGCCTTGTGCTTGTCCTGGTTGGGGTCAGTGTGTGATCTGAAGCTGAAGCTTGTACTTTTTGTGCTGTGTGAGGACGGAAGGTAGAGAAGGAAGCTGCACTGGTCCCTGGGCTGACTGGAGAGGAGTCAGAGTATTGCTGTGGCTTGGCTGAGCTGGGTGTTGGACTGAGCCTGAGGCTGGCTGGGCAAGATGCTGGAATAGTCCTTGCTCTGAGTGGGCTGGAACACGATATTGCTAAATTTGTATCTCTTTGTTCAAGTGGTTGAAGGTTTGGTGATTCTCCTGGGGCCAATCTAGTGATGGAGGTGATGTCCAGCAGGGTTTGATCCTGACCCATGGAGATCTGGCTGGTTGGTTCTGATGAAAGTGAAGAGCTGCTTGATGTGTCGCTGGAAGAGCTTGACGTAGCGAATGGGGGTATTTTCTGAGCATTATGGTCACTCCTGTTCCTCTGCGGGCTAGTGACACTTAGAGCTGGGTGTTGTGAAGCCCTAAGGAAAGACAAACACACACTTTTTCCTCTGGACTAGGCTAAAGGCTTACAAGACAATTTTAGGCCTATTTTGGGACAATTTTAAACCTGTTTCCCACAACTGCTTTTCCCCATAGGCTGATTTGCTTCTCAGGTCTGTATAAAACCCATTGCATCTCATGACCAAGAGCAAAGTATTTGAGAATAAGGCACATAAATTCAGGAGCAGTTCCTCCCTGGTGCCCACTGAGCACTTGTCAGCTATCATCACTGTGATAATCACTGGAACATCCACGCTCTCCTTCCCAAAAGTCACACAGCTCCACATGAATTAAGGGTGCTGAAGAAGCACAGGAACGGAAGAAAGCTACTGGAATATTGACTGTGAGAACACAAAAGGCTAAAACCTGGCTTGAAGGTTGTCACAGCACCTACCCTTGACCACCCCAAGGGTAAAGACCTGCCTTCCTGCCATGGACCCACAGGCTTTAGTCTCCTGGGAGCTCTGCATGGTGTCCTGTGAATTAGGGGATGAATAAACAGGCAAGGTAGAAAGATAAGCACAGCACAGGATGAAGTCACTGTTCCTGTAGTGACATATATACGTATTTCTTTTATACAGCTCTAAGTGTTAAAGGACTTTTATTTCTCCCTCATAAGCTGTAAACTGTTCAGGGCTGACCAGCTGCTTTATGTGGCTGGAAATGCCAACTGCATGGGATGCCAGACTTCCCCTCCTGGGTATTGTATCCTTTACTTTTCTCCTGGATGATTCCAGGCAGATCTCTCCAGGCAGGAGAGATCCCAAGGCTTCTTTTTTCTATGTCTAAATTTTGTGTAGTTTGTCAATACTGATGGCAAGAGAGGAACATGTGCTCCTATGGTCTGGAACTGTCCTGCAGCTAGAAATGCCTTGCCCTTGAATGACCACAAAGACACCACTGTGCAGATCATGATTCAGGATTTCTAGCAGCCAAAGGACACGACAAACTTCTGTAGTAATGCCAGTGACCAACTGAGGCTCCTTGTGCATCTGGTATATTCCTACTGCTCTTGTGGTGGAAGACAGCAGAAAATCCTGGTCTGGATGGGATATATATGATCTAGAGCATGAAGTCCTGTCCTGTTAGCACCAGTGGCCTGAATTAGTTACACAGTCACTTCTCCACCTCCCCGCACCTTTCTCAGTGTTGGATGGAATTAAACATCAAATTTTAAGGTCGTAAAGAGCATGTCTCACACCTCTGGGCTTCAGTAGGGTTAATGTGCTAAGTCACGGCTTAATATCAGGTTTAAATCAAATTTAGAGGTTTTATAATTGGAAAAGCAGACGGTAACAGAGCTGCTGCATAAAAAAACAAAGCAAAAAAAAAATCATAAAATGAGTTATATAAAGGGCAGGAGGGAAAACAGGCACACACGTGTCAGAGGGAGCTCCTGTTGCTGGGAGGGCCTTGCCTTCACCAACTGGCTGAACAGGGCTGGAAGGCCAGAACTGCCAGCTGGATATGAGGAAAAGCTTTGTCACCTTGAGGGTGTTCAAACACTTGGACAGAGGCCAAGAGAGGTATTGGGATCCCCATCCTTGGAAGTGTTCAAAACTCAGCTGGACAAGGAAGGAAGCAGCCTGATCCAGCCTGGAGCACAGGACTGGACTGGAGTGCTCCAGGGCCCTGTCCACACTCTTTTCTGTGATTCTCCTTAACTATGAGAATACCTTATTTCCCCTACTATTCCCATCCCTTCTTTCAATTATCTCCCCTCTGAGTCCCATCTCACTGTCCTTCTCTTCCACTGGCGCCTCTGGGCTGCCCCATTCCATACTGCCTTTGTAGTGCCTGTTGCAGCAGAGTCCCTCATAAATAAAAAAGGTTTTGAAAGGGAAAAGTGTTAATTGACTCAGAAGAATTGCTGCCCCTTCCTTGCATAGGGGGGAATCAGCAGCTCTGGCTTTGGAAGAGCTGGCAGTGGGAGGGAGGGCAGTCTGGAGCTGGGCATCTGTGTTGCCTTTGGAAATTCAGCTGCTGTTCCTCAGCCTCTGCTGAAAGTTAGGAACGATGGGAGCATGTTGGGTCATGCTGTGTGGTATTCAGAAAGTTGGGATTTGGCTGCTCTGGGACCAGGAGGAGTTGTCTTCTGTCACAGACAACACAAAACTACTGGTTATTTAAATCAGAGCCAAATCTCAGGCATTCACTGCAAGACACCGGATTCAGGAAAACCTATTTTGCTGTAGCAAAATACAGGATTTTTATTCCAGCACGAACAATCCCTGTCTTAAAGCAATTAAAGAAAAATACATGTTGTAACTTTTGTTTGTTTGTTTAAAACACACCTATTTGTCCCCAAATATCTCACAATAAAACTATCTAAATCTAAATCTAAATCTATATAAATAAAAGTATCTAAATAAATAAAACTATCTAAACGTGGACTGAGCAACAATCCCTACCTACAATCTAGGTGGGGAAATATAATATGCACAGTAAGTGAAAGGCTATTTGGGTGCATATACAGTCTGAAATACTCATTTCACATCTCCAGCAGTGTGGGACAGGGTTGAGTTTGGGCGGGGGGAGGGCTGATTTGGGGAGGTTTTTGCATAAATCCAGGATTAGCTGTAGGAGATGAAACATTTATTGAAAGATGCAATTTAGAAGAGTGACAGAAAGCACGTTTCGTAACTAATCCCACTAAAATTTATGTAAGAAACCTTTCCAATTCACCTGTGCACTGGAGGAAACAAAAAAGTGTTATAAACTGTGAGCTTATTTTGCTTTCCTTTTCCACCCTTTCATTTTCATGGGTTGCCATGATAAACATGGAAGTGAATTTACTTTTATCATCGTGCTTTATCTCGGAGAGCAGAAGACCTGGTGGCTTAAGAAGCAACGTTAAAAGAAAATGTCAGTCTAGATGTCAGCAGACGTAATTGAGGACAGAACCAAGACCTTTAACTTTGGAATTTCCTAATGGGCAGAGGCTTGCCTGAAGACAGGGATGAGATTCCCATCGCTGTCAGTACAGCAAGGCTGGATCTCAGATCCGTAACCATGGTGCTTCATCAGAGGGGAATTTTTTTCCCACCCGTTTTTATGAAGTGAATCACCACGAACGGAATAAATTAGAGGAAGAATGGCAAGACCTGGAGTTGAAATTAATGCTGCCATGACAGAGGCAGCCCATTGCAGCTGTCAGGTACCTCCACAAGGAGAAAACCTTGGCTCAACTTTGAGCGACACTTCAAATGCGTCAACCCTCGTTGTCTGCCGCCTCCCAGCCCGGTGCTGCTCAGCATATAAAGCATGTTCCCCGTTGTCACAGTGACCTTGGCTGCCGTCTGTGCCTTGCCCTCTCCAGCTGAGCTCGTGCAACAGACTGAATTTGGAGACATTTGAAACTTGCCTGCAACATCCAGCACCACTTTCCTTCTGTGGTGTTTGTGACCAAGGAAAAAAAAAAAAGCCCACAACAACTGGATGTTCTGTTTTTATGAATCATTTCCACCGTGTTTTAAATCAAGAGTTGTTCTGATGAAGTTGTCTGAATAAAAAAAAAATAAATAAATTACACTAGGCTTTACAGTGAAACGCTGAGGGGCTGGTTGCATAAATCTTACTGTAGACAGCCGGGGTGGGAGGATGGTAGAGGAGCTGTGGGATGGACCCAGGGGAAATGCCTACAGGGTGATGATATGAGAATAAAACTATCTTTTTCAAGGCCTCCTCTTTGTCAGGTGACCCTCCTAAAAAGCCCACACTGCCAAAACAGTGACTATATTATTTTTTTAACACTGAATTAATTTGGTATAATCTTTCACTTTTCAAAAAGAGAGGCTGGTGTCCTGAACCCTGGGTTTATCTGCCTCAGATAACACCAAGGCTTTTAACCACAGACAGTAAGAATATGCTGTTTCTTGCTCAGCTCTTGGCTCTTTTGGGCTATCTGTCTCTTCTTTGGCTTTGTCACCCTACGCATCTCTCTACGTATTTCTCCTGCCTCTGTCTTACCCTTTGTTCAATGTCTACCATGTGTAACTCTCCCATCTGCCCTGTGGGTTCCAGGCTCATCATAATAAATGCCTCCCAGTGGGAGAAGGCTGGAGGAGAGGGTGGAAGAAGCATGGAAATACAGATGTCTGAAATCAGGTACAACTGCTGTTTGAAGCCTAATAATAATGAGCATTTCTTTGTGGTAAATAACTGTGCAACAACAACAACAAAAATCTTGATGTGAAACAACTTCTACCCTTTTTGTGTAGTGACTGTGCAGAGCTGGAGCATTGAAATCTCCCAGCTCTGCACATCTGAAGGAAACAGTTGAAACCTCCAAGGTAAAAAATGACAGCAAATAGACTTTCAGAGTATATAGGGCTTTGCAATGGAAATGCTAAATTTAGTATGAAAGAATCATGCCCAGGGATATCAGATGTATAGGGCCAGTGCCATATGTTTGCACAGGAAGGCAGCTTGGTGAGAGCAGAGGATGCCAAGTTGTACCTAGAGTTCCCTGGTGCAAGTTTAAACCCTGCTGAAGGGGGTTAAAGGAAATAAAATAATTATCTTTTTAACCCTGTTATTAATGATGGATGTTAAAGGGCTTAATACAGAATCATTAAGACTGAATAGTTGCATTGTCCGAACAAGACTCCTCTGGAATCAAGATTCTGATGAGATTTATAATTTAAGGTCACATCTGAAAACGGAGAGCTCAGCCTTGCCAACAGAGGAACCTGGTATCCTGCCCTGGCATAAGGCCCTTCGTGCTACCTGTGCTCCCACAGTGCTCCTGGGCTGCTCAAAAACCTTTAGCATTCACTCTTCCAAAATCACCTGTCCAGTTCATGTTTGTCTTCTACAATTGCTCAGTCTTGTTCTTCTCTTTAGAGGTTTCACTCCTCAGCGCCACTCCCCCAAATCCTTGCCTCTCAACAAGGGCAGATGCCCTGTTTTGTCTTTGTGGGAGGACAGAAAGAGTCATGATATGTGAGGGATGAGCAAATATTCCTTCCATGCTGTTCATTTCAGATTTAGAACATCCTCAGGGCACTTCTAAGTGAGGGCAGCTGGCAAGTCATCCAGGGAATGAAGCGCTGGTTGAAGTGGGCAGCAGGAATAAATTCAGGTGGCACATCCTGGTGCGCTGCTGGCACGACACCACCTCTGTGTGAAGTGTTCATAAAGTGCTCAGAGTGATCTGCTGGCATTTTCCCTGTCAGTGGCACGTGGGTGCTGATTTAACCGAGCAGTGGTGAGGACTTGGTCTGTTCCAGGTGACGTGTCTCCTTCTTCCACACAAGCAGACTCCAGGTGGGCCAGTGGAACCTTTGTGGCTGCTCTGCCTTCAGTCAAACACTTCTCACATCGTTCTCTTGCTGTTAGCAATTCTCTGCTGGCCATGAGCCTGTTCCACGGTTAATGTGACAAAGAGTGGGAGCGTGTGAACCTGGAAACAGCATTAAGGAGAATCCTTGGGTCAGGTACAGGCTTGATGGACTCGTCTGAGGAAACAGATGTTCTTCTGAGTGTTGTGAGCCTTTGTGGCATCCTGAGCAGCAGTAACTAAAGTTTTTTCCTCCCTAATAAGCATGAATAATGAAGATTCTGCAGCTTATATTGGATTTGTAAGTAAACTGTGCACTGAGAGCAGAACTTCATTCCTGTCACTTCATTAATATTGATCTGATTTCATTACGGTAGGTAACGGATGTGAAGCTGAGACTGATGTAATATTGAAGAATGGCCACTGTTCTTTAACCTGACACTGGGCTTCTTGTTTGCAGTTTGCTTTCACAGTGCTGTCAGCACTGTGGGGGCAAGCTCTGTGTCCTTCAAAATTGAAGCACTGAGGCAGGGCTGGGTGCAGGGCCAAGAGAGCCTTGGAACACCTAATGTCAAGACTTGTTATTTGTTCTTTGAAACAAAGACCTTTGGACAGGCTTCAATAATAAAATAAGCACATTTGAGCACCTGTCAGTAGCTTGGCAGGTGGGGAATTTTCTCAGGAAACATGACCCAGATCGATTTTGAACCAATAGATGTTTTCAGGCCTGTGAAAATGAGGGCTATGGATCTGCCTGTGGAAAGGTCCATGACTGACATGACATTTTCAAGGAGCAGGAGTTACCAAGCGAGCTGAGGACAAACCAAGCTGGAGAGAAGTGCCAGCACTGTCATGCCAGTGGGGAGACCACCTGCAGTGACATGGGACTGGGGAGCTGTTCCAGCAGGTCTGGTGAGGGATCAGGACCCTCAGTGATTAGGGTTACAGACAACAAGCTTCCACGAGTATGTGGCTGAGATGTGCATCTCAGCAAGACAGAGGCAGCAAAATGCCAGGAGGTTTCCAAATTTTAAGAGCGCAGAGTCAGCAAGTCACTTTCCCAAGTCTCCCTCCTGCTGAGTGAAGAATCACTTCCTTTCTTTCCAAGGAAATAGATGCATGAAACTGCACACATCTTTCCTGGAGAGTAAAGAAAAAGTATAGTATTCAGAGCAGGGCAGGAGCCGTGCTCCAGTATTGCTCTGTACATTGAACCACTGATTCCCATAGCTTACAGCAAGAGTTTTTGCAAACCCTGAATAGAAGCATAGCAATTTTCTGAGAAAGTGCAAGAAATGGCATTAATTATACTAACGTTATTGTCTACCAAAGCTGCTTTCAATCATTTTTATATTCAATAGCATGCATCATCATGAATTGGTGATAAATATAGACGAAAAAAGGTAGTGATAATGAAAGTTATACAGGTGTAAATTAGAGCATATTTTTAAACTACTATGAAGTCACAGCTTCTTGAGATAACCCAGAATTATAGGATATGTGCACATCCTAAATTGAACGGTGGAGAATTTCGCACTCTTCGTATGCCGGTTGATTATCTCTTGGGCAATGCTGTCTGAGAAAGCAACAAACCTCTATTTCCATAGCTTCCTACTCCAAACCTTATCCTGAGCCCCAGGGAGCCAGAGCCGGGACAGTACAAGCCATTGTGTACCGGACACATTCGAGCCATGGTCACTTACTATTTGGGGAGCAGCTATGGAGGCACTGTAACCTCAGGTCCCCAGCCTCAGCCCTCTCCTCCTCAGTCCTGGAAAAGAGAATATAGAAGTAGCACCTTTAACAGAAACAAAGGCTGCTCCCAAATGTACAGAAATGGAAGGATCAAGCCCAGTAAGTGTTCAACGTACCTGGGCTCCTCCATCTATAGCCAGGCCCATTATGGAGAATGTAATGTTCTCAGGAAGGACTCAGTTCCAACGGCTTTGCCCTCCATGGGGAAAGCTCATGTAAAGAGACCATGGGGAATAGAAATGAGGGGCTCAGGGCTGCGTCTCTCCCACTATTTCACTCTTGAGGATGGATCTAAGCATCAGGGACCAACAGCATTGTACAGTACGTGTGTGTTGGAAGTGGGTGTGTTGCTACTGCTACACCATTTTACTGCCAGTCCATGGAGTTTTCCAGAAAGGTCTCTGTGGATAAACCTTCTGTGTTGCAATATAAAGTACAGGATAAATCCAAGGCAGAAGGTTACACTCATCACTGTGTGCTAATGAAAGGGGAAGAGTAAGATTGTAAACTCGTATAGATGTCTGTATTAAAGGTATTGACTCTGCAAATGTGAGTTACACTAGGTCAGTACTGAAAACCTGCTCAGGGATCGGGGTGGCCAAGGAGGAAATCACAGCAAAAGGTTGGCATGTCTTTGGGAAGCATTGGTATGATCTGCACATCTTACATGGGCACAATGGAGTTAGAGAAAGCAAGCTGTGAGCATGATACATTACAGAAACGTAAAAGAAAAAAAAGGGAAAAAATAGCGCCTGTGAATGATGGTTTGAGAAGTTCTGGTTCTCATGGTGTTGGGAATAGTCCTGATTTATTATCCCTGCAATAGCTCTGGTCCTGCTGTCTGTTTCAAACTGCTCCCAGCACTTCAAAACTGCATTTTCTGTCCCTGAAGAGACATTTTTTCTGCCCTGGTATCAATGGCAGTTTGGACTCAGCTCACTCCAGAATTTCACCGGTAGCATCTGCCTGACATTGGGTTGGTTTTGCAGACCAGAGGAAGGGCCCAGTCAGCAAGAAAAATGTTGTGAAATCAGCTGCAAAGCAACAATGGGTGTTGATGGACAGCTGCAAGCTGGCAAATGCTGTGCTATGGATGGGTGAGCTGGGGAAGCCTGAATTTCCCAGATTTACTTGCTAAATTTGTATGTTGGTTTAACACCACCTAGTGAGATTTGCTTCACGGGGAACAAAAGACTGGAGACCAGAGTGGAGACAGGGCCATGCTGACCTCTAGGGTCCCCTCTCCCACCAGTGCCAGGGTGGGATAATCTCCTTTTCAGTGTGACTCAGCACCCCATGCCTCCTGGACATGGATGGATGTCCAAAAGCATCTCTCCTTTTGTCATCACTAAAAGGGGGCCATGGGTAATTCAAGTTTACTCCTATCACTTCACTAATTATTCCCTTCTGGAGGCAATGACTAGCTCTCCATGAGGAGTTCTCTCAGATTTGATTTCCACCTCTGAGGCCCCCAGTCCCTCACACATCTTCACCCCAAGCCTGGACATTCCCTTGCCCCAGATCTTCCTCCCTGGAGGCACAACTGTCCTTGTTCCAGGAGCTGTGACTCTTGCCTGGGGTCCCCATGTGCCCCACCAGGATTTTCTGCCTTGTCCCGAGCACCCCAAAGAAACAGAGAGGAAAAGTTTTATTTTTTTACCTGAAAGCAAAGTTCACCAGAGTTCTAGGAGCAGGGAAAGATTTTTTAAAATAAAAAGGCAGGCAAGAAACTGAGGACAAATTTGGGAAAGACATTCAGTGTGAATAACCTGGCTGTGCTGGCCCTTGCCTGGATGGATGTGATTACAGTGTTGTTGTGGCCAATTGCTCTAAATAAGCAGGATTTTTGTGAATGTGTCTTAATTATTACACAGCCATACGGACAAAGCTGCTAAAACAGTCACAGCTACCAAACATCTGGGCAGGGCAGGAGGAGAAGGTCTGGCACATTGACATTCCTTCAGCTGATTGTCACACAGATTATCAGACTATACAGGAGAAAATAAATATTCCCTGTCCCTTTGGCTTATCTGGAGGGATCCTCAGAGCAAAGGAAGCAGAAAGTTATGTGAGGGTTCCTCCTCTGCTGACTGGGGTGGACCACAGACAAGGGACTATGCTCAAGACCCTATGGGGCAAGAGTATTCATATGAAACAGAGCAGAAAGAGAAACTGAGAGGGAAGGAAGAGAGATATTTATTATGAACTGACACCTAATTAACTAAAAAAAATTGAAAAAGGTGAGCAAAATTGTCGACAAATATTCACTTCAAAGAAAAACCAGCGAAAAAGGAGGACAAGCAATAAAAAGACAAAGACTGAAAGCAGACATGCTGCAGATAATTGTGCTCATTTTAGAGAACACTTAATGTATGAAAAATACCTCCAAGTCCGTACAGTTGTCCTGTTTTTCTTACTGTTGGCCTGAGGGCTATTGTATCCGAAGAGCTATAATAGCTTTTGATTTTGCAGTGTGAACTACAGAATCTGCTTTGTCTTGACTTTCCTTCCTGGGAAGGAAATAATTGTTGCATATAACACCATGAATCTTTGATTTTTCTGCAGCTGTTTTGATGTTTTCCCAGTGATGGGAACAGGGAGATGCGTGGCTGTTGAGAAACAGAGCCTGGGTCTTTGGGGCGCAGTAGGCAGAGAATTTGGCTGTCTCCACTTGTGACTTGTAGGTTACATGCAATTAAAATTAAGTGCAATATAATGATAATATGTTTGAGAAAGCATTTGCAAGATTAGCAGCATTGTACAGTCAGTACTTTTCTTACAGCAAATTTCTGCTCTGGGATAAGGGGCCTACAGGAGAATATTTAAAAAAAAAAAAACTTTGATCAGGCAAAATGGGAATAACACTTTTCTTCCCCGTCTCCCAGATGATAAATGCAGGTGTTGGGAATGGTGATAAAGCTTTAACCTTCCCATTGCACAGTCTGTCCAAGACAGAGGTTGGTTGTGTGTGCACTGGGGGTGCTGGATGAGCACTGAGGCAAAGGATCATGCAAGAAGGGTAATGATATGTACAAAGAAAGGCTGGAGGGATTTTATTCATGAGGTATGAAAAGGAACATGGAGGTGGAGGAGTAGGAGGGAATGTGAAGTATCCCTGGGTATAGGCACAGGAAGGAAAAAGAGTTTATTTTCTATTCGTGCAAAGGCAGATGGGAGCTAAGGGAAGTTGTGTGGGACTGTGGGCACCCACAGCATGTAGCAACAGGGTGCTGCTAATGGACAACCCCTGGACCCCCTGTAGTTTCAGAGTGTTCTCAGGTCACAGCAGTGAACCTGATCATGATTATGATAACTTTAAAAACAATTTGGTGTATTGCTGCACAGCTTAAAACCTCCAGAATGATCCCATGGTAACACTGTCTCTGGGCTTCCCATTATGTATTCAGATACAACAATTAAAATAATGTGATATAAAAAAAGAAAGTCATAATCATGAAGTTTGGGAACACCACATGCTTGAGCTCTGTGTGCCAAGTGCGTGTGGAAGGGCTGGGAGGATGTGACCAAGGAGCGAATTGTTGGGGGCGAAATCGTGTCATATGGTGAGGGCAAGAGGAAACAAAATCAAACCCACAATACACATGTGAGAGAAAGATATTACTGTCCTGCAGGCCACTAAGGGATTTTACTGTCCCAGAAAGAGCAGTGCTGATACTTCATCAAGTTTCTTCAGCATTTCCCAGGGTAACTCAATGTAACTCACACCTCCTTATAATTCTGCTGGGCCCTTATCTACAATTCTCACTTCCATAATTAGTCTGTTTTCCCTCCCTGGGTGCTGATTTCTCCTGAGGCACATGCTGACCCCTTCCACTGTGCTTGGGCTTTTTGTTTCTCAGAGAGAGAATATTTAGAATTCACAGTGCAAAATTAGGAAGACCATTGTTGTTTGCATGGTTTCAGACTGTCTGAAAGGTAGAGTGAAAACTTGGAGGCTGGCAGAGGAACAGATGTAACAAGAGACTAACAATAAGCATGGAAGGTCTCTAGTTCTTCTCTCTCAGGAAAGCTCCTCATTTTGCTGCTGAAGTGCTGATTATTGCAAGCCTTTTGTCCCCTTCCACCACTGGGAAACTGCTACACTGGTCAGACAAAGAGGAATGGCTCATCCTTATGTTTTCTGCCCCCCAAATATCTTTACATTACTTCAAGCCATAGATTTTGGTGAGGATGCTCTGCTTATCAGCTTCTCATACCTGTGAAGGTACATCATCCTGTGGAGTCCATCACACTTTCCCTGCTGTGCGAGGTCAGTATCTGTCTGTTCTTCACACTCCACAGTTTTAAACAAAGTCTTAAGTTTTTCACCAAAGAATGAGGGCAACAAGTGTCCCAGAGCAGCCACTGATGGGCCAGCTGTGAGGGGCAGCATGTGGTGATGGGCAGTGAGAGAGGATCTCTGGGGCCCAGACAGGACTCAGAGCCCATCTAAGCCCTTGGTGGCAGTGAGGGCATCACTGTGTGATGTTTCTGCAGTGCATTGGAATGTATGTGCTGAACTTATTTGGAGGAGCTCCAGAGGATGGGTCACGTGGAGGAGCCAGGGATGGTTTTTAGGCATATGACTATGGAAGATGGCAACTCTAAAATGGCCTAGTGGTGGCTGGAAATGCCTCAGCAGCTGTTGGGATTATTGGGAGGTGCCTGTTACACGTGCTGAGAAAGGATGACTGTCACATATGTTACATCTCCACAATTTTACCTTTCCAGAGAGGGAAAATCAGCTTACATTGGCAGCACAGCTTCTTGCGAATCCCCATGAATGCGACGCATATGGTAAAGACTTGTCAGTCTTGTATGTATTTTAATGAGTATATAAGAAAGGGCAGGCACTGGGACATCGCAAAATGTAAGAAAAACCAAATCAATGAGGACTTAACACACACCTTCTCCAGATATCTCAGAGACTTCACCCACATGTGGTGCAGTGGGTGAGAGCCTGGATTTTCTGGGACTAGCAGAGTCCATGAAAAGCTCCCCTGATCGAGGGACTGACTGCACTGACCTTTCTCTGAAGTACTTGATGGCTTCCTGGTCTAGGAAGTTCTGCTCTTCTCGAAAGCCCTGCTCAAAGATTTTGCGCTTGTGTCTGAACTCAATGACAGTCTTAGTGTAAGAGTTCAGGGTAGTGACGGAGGCCGCCATGCAGCAGGTGAAAGAGCCCCATGCCAGACTGTGGAGAGAGAAACCAGCAGAGCTGGGTTAACACAGCAGCTCATGTCATATTTCTGATGCCAAAAACCACACATACACAGGATTAGACTGGGCAGGAAAGCGAGAGGTGACAAACCCATTCTTCTCATCTTACCTCAAATGATCTGTGGCTCGTGCTCAAGATGCATGAGGGAGGCTGGGAGAGGGCATGGGCACGGTTGTTCCCATGTGGAGAACCATGTGGCACAGTGCTCATGTGAACACTTGGTGCTCTCTGACAGAAGAGTTAAACATCTGATTTCCCTCTGAAATGTCTCAGAGCCTTGCAGACAATCTCTACACTCCTGGAAAGGGCAGTGCCTCAGACATCACGTCTTTTGGACCAGTGGGAGTTCTCCTGCATCCTCAGGACACTGGCTGCATAGTGCTACTGCAAGGATGGTTTCTAATCTGGTTTCTATTCCTTCATCAGACTGCTGTATTTCATTCTGTCCCAGTTCATGGATGCTTCCAGCACTCCTGGCTTGTATCTGGTTTCTGAAAACCTGACGAGAATGGAAAACAGCACTTCCACTTTGTGGGAATGACCCAGCTCTCAACTGACCCTTTCCAAGTGTGAAAGCAGGTTTCCCTTTAGGGTCTTCTGGCCTCCCTGCGCCTCACTGACCTTAAGCTCAGATGGGCCTGGGAGACTCATGACCTCAAGAAGTTTAGATGCTTTTTGAGCACAAAATGGGGCTATTAGAAAAAGACACTGCATTCCAAATTTTGTATGTAGAGCTTATCTGTGTTGTGGCTCCCTTTGACTTCACACTCAGCCCATCAGCTCTGGCACCACATAGTTCACAGTGGCTTCCTAACTAACTTGGATTAACTTCATCATCTGTGACAGTGACACACTTTACCTGCTGGTTTTTTTCACCTTTTCTATAATAAATTGATCTGAATTATGCAGAGCAGAAAGAACACAGCCCCATAGCATTACCTTATAAATACGCATTGTCAACACAGCTCTCAGCATGAGCTATTTTCCCATTCTGCAAAGGACCTGCAGACTTCTCATTTCAAATGAGACAAAACTTGAAAAAGAACACATATTCATGAGCTGAAAAATCTGGGGAAAAAATGGCTCAAGTAAACAGAAATGGCTCATTTCAATGATTTCAAAATTCAGCTCCTAACAAGTCCTTCAGGGACTCCCAAGGCAATGAGACATGTGGAGGCAGCTCTTTCCTTGTCATTTTTGAACCCACTTGCCAGATGCAATCAAATGAGAAGGAAATGTAGTGACCCCTGGGGTAACAAAGTTCCCTCAGGTTTCCCATGGTTGGGTGAAGAAGTGGAAAGGAACCTCATGGTAGGTGTGAGTGTTCAGGCACAGTGTCTTCCTGTCCTTGCATGTGTCTTATTCCTACATGGAGTGTGTGGAAAAGCTCCAACAACTGCAAGCATTTCCAGCTGGGCTCCTAAACAGTATCCAGGAAGAAGCCAGTGAAAACAACATGCTTCACTGTGCCTGGGGAAGGATATTTGGAGAAAATTCTCTCTTTTTGAAGTTTCTGATTATTTCTAATCATCAACTCAGAAATGTTGAGAGGTTCAGAGAAGGAAATACAGACTGAAGACTCTCATTGTCTGGAATTTGATAAATCATAACAATTCGGCAATTATGGTGGATCTGGTTTAGCTTTTTTGAACCTTGGTTAAATATTATTTATTTTAACATGCAAAAAGGGATTGTCCTACCTGTAAGAGTTACACTCTGCCTTAGGTGAAGATCTCTTGAAGAGCAGTGCCCCTCCCTGTTAGATGTGTCCCGGCTGTGGTGGGAATGTACCTTGAAATCCACTTTAGTACAGTGGTGAGTGTCCCCACCTCTCATGCAGGAGACCGGGGGTTTGATTCCCACTGGGGAGGCAGTGGTACCATTTAAGAGTTGGACTTGATGATCCTTGTGGGTCCCTTCCAACTCAGAATATTCTGTGATTCTCATATTCTGTGATTCTAGTGTCTCTAGTAGCTGAGCTCAGGGCTGGGCTCTCAAGTTCCTCTGTGGCTCAAACAGCTCAAGTGTTTTATATTTATTTTCTTCCTAACTCGTGACAAAGCACAGACCAACCTCCAGGCTTTGCCACCGGCTTTGGGTCAGGATAACAGGAATCAAGCAGTGCATTTTCAGTCCCATCTCAGCAGATCACAAGCAGCCCTTCCTCATTTTGAGGAGAGGTATTTCTATCGTCACCTTTCAATAGAGTTTTCAATAGAGTGCACTGGCACTTGAGAAAGGAATGACAGTCTTGATTCCCATATCCTTTAGCTCCTGGCCATGGGGGACAATATTCCCTGGCCCTGCTTGTCAGTGATGCTACAATTCTCTGGGCTCTGACAGGTTCTGTAACCAGGTGCTGCAGTGGGACATTTACAGCAGGCTGGAAATAATGCTGGTTGTTGCACTACTGGTTCAGAGGTACTTAAAGCCCATGTTTCAGGACATCCCTAGAACCCAGAAGGAACAGAAAATAATTCCTACATGTGTGGTTTTCCAGCAGGCTGGGTGAGCATTTGTTATTAGCCCTTCTTAAAGAAGGTGTTCATGTCTGGGTGGTGCCAGGGGGGTTTGTAGCTCTCTGGTCTGTACCGCAGTGGTGGCTCATTGTTAGCTCATTGTTAGCTGGAAGGGACGAGCCTTGGTTTTGTTGCATTTGACTTCCAGATCTTCCTTTTCTGGGTCTGCCTGAAAATGATGCTGATGTTCACACCTATCCCAAGGGAGCTGCAGCTGAGCTGGTGTTTGCACGTTGCCCGGTGTCCTGCTTAGGCAAATGTGTTGCCTGGGCAGGTAGCAGGAGGGGAGGGAGACCACAAACCAAAGAAGGTGCTTTGTGACTGCCACATCTGGAGTGGAGCTCAGCTGTGACCCCACAGCTGCTGTGCAGAGTGAAGCTGAAGTCTCACCTCAGGAATATGGGGAGAGAGGAGGTTTTCCCACAAATTTGCCTGCTTGTGGTTATCTCCAGTGTCCTCCACAGTGAGATCCAACCCAGGTCAGCCCTGGCCCTTAAACCAAAAGCCCTGTGCCCTGGCTGTGGCTGCCTGGGGAGAGATGAGGGAGGGCAGCTCTGGGACAGGGATCAGGAATGGAGCCAGTGCTTCCAGCTCCATCCCTGTGGGACACTGGGCTCCCAGCAGTTTGCTCGGAGCGTGGGTGGGATGAGTAGGTCCTGTGGGGTCCATGAGCCTCTGATGCCTGCTCTGAGACATGGGGGTTCTTGGCTTGCACAAGATGAAGGAGAATAATCTAATGAGTGTTTTTCATTCTAGACATTTAACAGCATTCTGAATTTTGAGTATTGTGGTAAATTATAAAATAGATTGCTGAAGACAAATACGCCTTATTATTTAAATATATTGAAAATTATACAATTGTAATGACAAAGTTGTTATAAATATTAATATATTATAAATATATTAATGCAGTGCATTTATAAGTTCATCATCACATGCAATAAATATTCACTATTGAGACACAATGTAAACTGTTTTAAAAAATATAATGTGATTTAAATTTTGTAACATGTTGCTAAAATGTTAGTAACTCCTCCCATGAAACACAGTAGAAGGAGGGAAGAAGGAAAGACTAATAATCCCCTGCAGTGCTGTGCATAAGCATTTGTATTTATTTATTGGCGTTAGCAAAGGTTGTTGTCTCTGCTTTCAGATGGAAAGCAAATAATACGCTATATTTAGAAATGACAAAAAGAATGTATTTTCCCTATCCATCCAAAGAGGCTGATGCCTCTAGAGGAATATAGATGTTGTTTGCAGGTATTTTTATTCTCCACAGCCTCCTCTTCTTGTTAAGCTTCTTATAAACTTGCCAGCAATATAACACATTGATGTATCTTGGTCAAATTATTTTTGTGTGATTTTTAGAAGATAAATGGGAAAGGTAAAAAAAAATGCCATGTCCATTTTCCCAAGCCATATCCCCATCATCCACAGGGAAGCATCATTGTGCCAGGAGCATTCCACCTTCCTCTGCAGTTCTGTTAAAAGCTGCACCGTAAGGTTCAACTGAGACATTAATTAAAAAATAAATAAATAAATAAAAAGCTAAAAGTCTCTGAAATGCCATGGCAATTATGTACCTAAATTGAACTTTAATGAGAGTGCTCAATCTGTGTTGGTAATTGTGGGTGCTGTTTATTTACAATGCTCTGTACCTGCTGGTAGGCACAGCTGCTGCTGCACAGCCACTGATAACTGTCCTCTACACCTCAAAAACTGCATGGCTGAGGGATTTGTGCTCCTGGCAGTTTGGGAGCTGGAAATTCCACAAGCCTGTTCCTGGCAGTTGGAGGTGATATGCACAATCTCCCAACAGACTGATGGAACAATTAAAAAAAAAAAGAAAGAAGTGAACTCTCGGTGACACTTACCAGAAGGACCATCCATAGTCCCATGAATGTGGTCGCCAGTCCTCTGGCCCAAGGCTGACTGTCACTTGGAAAACTTGAGTATACATCATGTGTGCCACCATCCCCAAGAGACCTGGGAAGCAGGGATTATAACAGGAATTTTTGTACTAATGTTTTTTTATGATTCTTGAGAGGGCTACTGCTGGAAGTGCCTTGAGAGCTCCAAAAAAGTCTTTGTTGTACTTTTATGCCTCCTGTTCTACTGTGGAGGAGGGAGCTGCATGGGCAGAGGAAAGATGTGACTGAGAGCTCATTATTTTACATCATACTGAATTCTCAATTAAAAGAGGAGTTAAAGAAAGAAAACTGTTGAAGAAAATGTTGCACAATTAGCACCACCACCAACCCGGGCACAGCAGGGGTGTGCCACCCACCAGTTATCTCACTTAGCCCATCACAGACAGGCCTCAGGTGAGGGAATGGGGAGAGAGGCTTCTGGAGGCAATGCAGACTGAATGTGTTAACACCAAACAACCATATTTTGTCTCAACAGTTGCTAAGATTTATAAATTTGAACACTTATAAAATGCTTAGAAGTTACACAAGGAAGTCGAGCGAGCTCAGGACTCCTGACGATGTGTGGTGAGAGGACACCGTAGGGATACTTTTGATGCTACACTGCTGGTGATGTTTTTGTGACACCATTATAGTTCGCTGAGAGAACTGCAGCTGGGTGAAGATTAGACACCACAGTCATCATGATGTTAAGGGACAGGGCTGCAGTTAAATCACTGCCTGAGTTTGCTCTGCCACTGGCCAGCATGGTTCTGCAGCTGAAGCAGAAAAAAACGTGCCTGAGCTTTACGTTGAGACATCTCTCCAAGGAAAATCTAACCTCTTTTCAAGCAGTGGTGGCCAGGAGCAGTGCTGGTGCTTGGAGAATTTTCTAGCTGCAGTAATTTATGTTGTTCCTGCCTTAGTACCTGGGCAGTGCAGAGCGATTCTCCCCAATGAGCTCAGGAAAAGTGTGGGTTCAGGCAGTTAGCTAAAGAGGGGGGAAGGGTCATCACATCCCAAATAGTCCTTGGATCTGCAGGTGTCAAAAAGCCTCTTATGTTGTAGTGACAATGCAAGACACTTGGAAATACCGATGTACTGCCATGGTGGGTACAGTGAGGTCCCCCTGCTACACTTTGTACCTTAACCCAAGTCAGCATTTGTTGTTATTTCTGTCCATCCACTTTTTTCCACGGTTCCCCTACTTCCATGTGGAAGGTCTTGATTTTCCCTCCCCATGCCCAAATTTTGGCCCTTCTTTCCTTCCCACTTTCAGAGTCTAAAGCACTTTATTAGTTTCCCGGGACGTGTGGATGATTCAGGGGAGTTCTGTGGGAGGGTAGTGTGGGAATGTCATGTTTGTGGTTGTGGGCACGTTAAGCAGGACCTTGAGCAAGATAAATGTCACATTTGATACAAACAACTGCAGAGGCTGAAAGAAGCCGTTCTGTTACAAGGAGCTGTGGTGATTTGCTCCGCTGCCTCGTGTTGGAACGACACTGCAAAGATAGAGGGTGGAAAGAGCAATTCACTTCAGGAGAAATGATATTTGGGCAGGGTGGGTGGCCTAATGGGAGCACAGCAAAGTGGTTCACACCTTGCTTGTTTCTGGCTATATTTAATTTTCAGAATGCACTTCTCAGTTCTTTCTAAATCGGTGGATTTGTCTTCATCTGGCAGTTATGCATTGATCTCAGGTTTGGGGTTTGCTGTTTCTATACGTACTGTCAGTAGTTTTTCAACCCTAATAAAATACTGCAACTTGCCCTGAGATGTGTCATAGTCACTCAGAGTCAGGGGGAGGTTTGACACAGCCAGGATGAGCTTCAGCAAGGCTGAGCTGCTCCCTTCTGTCACACAAACCCTTAATGGGCCTTCAGCAATGCTCAGACCTGTCGCTGTGTGGGAGGCTGGGATGACAGTGCAGGGATACAGGTGAGTGGGAGGTCATCAGCAAACCCTGCTGGAACACAGGGAGCACAGTGGAATTGTGGTGTTCATTGCTTTATCTGCCTAATGGTGGGGAGGGCTGGGGATGGATCTGGACCTGGTGGTGCTGTCGGTGGCATTATGCTACAGGAATGCAATACCAGTCTTTCCTTGCACTGTTTCGTGTGTCTTTGGTGTGGTTTGGTCTATTTTAGATGTGCCTTGCCAAGTTCTCCATGGGATATCCCATGCTTCTGTTTCTCCATGAGGATATCCTATGGTTCTTTGTGTTGTACATTTAATGGCCACATTTTGGCTAAAAGGAGCTGCCTGTAACATAAAACCAACAAATGTTGTATTGACAGGATCATCTTTTGCTCGAGCTGGCTGCTTAAGGCTGGCCAAAGAGGACACAACGCCAGTAATGTCCACCCACCCGGGGTCTGGGGCAAGAGGTGATTGCAGATGGAAAATCCTGGTAATGTGCTGGACTGGAGTGAATGGAAGTGCAGAAACACTGGCCATTTATAGCTGGCTTGGGATCATGAGCCTTGCAGGAGCAGAGCTGTGTCTAGGTGTCACTAATGGGAGAGATTAAGGAACTTTGGAAAGTTGGACATCAAGGAAATTTGGAAAAGCCGGTATATTTGAGAGCATTTTCAGATCCTTTTACTAGAAATACTATTTATATAATATATCACATTAATTAAAATGCATTATTATAAATATTATGTGAGAGACATATATAAGTTTCTTAACTTGTAAAAGGTTAAGAGGGGTTCCAAAATCATGATGATGTGGTGTCTTCTTTAGTGGCTTGTAAGAGGTTAAGGAGCAGCAATAGATGACCACACTATTAGGACATTTTTTCCTAACCTTTAGATATTGAGCTATGAAAATAAGAAGGTCTCATTGCACTTTTACAAGAGAACTCTAGCATGAATTTAATGAGAGGTGTTATGCTCCAATGCAAAGTCCTCCTCATTACCTCATTTCTATTAAGCTATGTCATTATAAATATGCTAAGCTTAAATAAATACAGTTTTCTTCATTCCTCAGATATCCCTGTCATGGAAAAATAACAGCGAACAGGGTGTTGGGGGTTTGGGGGTTTTACTTCTTTCTATTCTTCTATAATTTTCCCCTGTAAAAATTTGAAGTTTATATTTGGACCATCTTGGCAATATACTTAGAAAGAGGGAAGGCCAAAATAAAAATAGAAAGATGTGTAGGAAAGAAAACTTCATCATTCTTTCAAAACTTTAAAACTGTAGTTAATGGTGAAGAGAGAGAGAAACAGCATGGAAGTAACTGCTTGAATGCTGAAGAATTCCACAGAGTTTGATTTTGAAAATAGAACTGAGCTTTTTAAAAATCCAAATTACGTTCAAAGCAGAAAAATATGCTTTGGCAGTTCTTACCAGATTTTTTTGTCATCTCAGCTCTACTTCTGATATTTTTGTGTGTATGTTATTGTTTCACAATTTGCAGCTACCCCTGAAGATACAAACTCCCTCATAGAATGCACACTGCCTGTTGTAAATGTCTTTCAGCTTAAAATGCAGCAGAATAAAATGCACTTTTATTGCAGAAGTCCTTTCTGCCAGAGAGGTCCATGCAGGAGTGCTCCCACAAGCTGGCTGTGGCTGCTTGTATAAATCACAGAGGATTTTTAGTCAGCAAATCTTCACAGAAGCGAAAGGGCACTTTACCAGGTTGGATTTCATAACTTCTTTTAGAAAAGTGAATTCCTATATGGCCTGAAACAGCTGTTCTGAGAGAGGATCATGTCCCCACATTACTCTTGGGGTTGCTCCTCACTGTGATGGTTGGAATCCTTCTTATTCTCAATTTTGCTAATAAACAAGATGGGCTCCTTTCTTTGGTTTGGAGCTTCCAGCCTTCACCTACTTTCAGGATTAACACAGAGAAAAGAATTTTCGATGCTACATGTTTTTAATTTTCTATTGGAAAATGAGTGTGATGATGCTGCAAATGGAGCTCAGGCTGTGGCTGTGGTAATGGCTGTGCAGGCTGGGGAAGGATAATTACTGCAGTGCTGTTGTGAAAGCAGGAATAAGGATTTTCACTTCTCCCTGGCAAGAGGCAAATTTATCATGCAGTCTTTGTGCCAAAGGAACAAAAAATTACAGTGAAAAATGTGTTCGCTAAATGGGGATAAGAGAGTCTTGGAGGCCCCAGGTTTTATTCTTTCAAAATTATAGAGTTTTGCTTTGTGGTAGCTCCTCAGGTAAAAGGGGAAGGGAAGGTTCATACCTGAAAGCACAGTGAAGACAGCAGCAAAGGCATTTAACTTGAGCCCATCTATCACACTGCTTGAATGAAAGAGCTCGAGGCACATAAGGCTGAACCCGACGACCAACAGCATGATGTACAACACCTCAGATACCACTGACAACCACAGGACACCTGCAATGCACAAGAGCAGCAAGCAGTTAGCTGGCAAATAATCTCAACAAGTTGAAGTCTGTAAAAGTTATTTAGGAAATCTTGGAGTAACTGTGTATTCTGTATTTTTGAAGGTTGGTTAAAGTTGGTTGGTTTTTAAGGTCAGTACTTGTAATTTGTTTGGTTTTTGTTTTTTTCTTTTTTTTTTAATGTTTATCACACCAACTGTCCATTTAGGAAAAAATTTCTTCATTTGAAAAGTGATTAAGCATCAGAACAGTCTGTCCATGGAAGTGGTGGAGTCACCATCCCTGGAAGTGTTCAAAAAACAAGCAGATATGGCAATTTACAATATGGTTTTGTGGATATGATGGGGAGGATTCGGTCAAAAGCCGGACTTGATGTTCTTGCAGGTCTTTTCCAACCTAAATGATTCTGTGATTCACAAAGCTCAAACCTGGCAAACCATTGCTCAAACCACAAAAAATAGAAAAAGTGATGAATGAAGATGTAAAGAGTGATGGAAAGAACAAGCTATGGCCTGAGATCCCAGCTTGGATAAAGAACCTCCTTGGATATATCTAAGAACCTCTTGGCTCATCTGACCCCAAGCACAGTGCACAGAATTCATTTTCCCTCCCTGTGCCGTGGTTTAGATGAGCACAGTCCAGCACACATGGAGGTGATGGCCCAAGAACACCCGGCCTGGTGCCCTGGTGGGAGCTGAACAGGCTTGGATGCTTCTTTTTCACAAGGCTATTCCAAGAAAATAGTTTTTTTCACTCCAGTTTTTAAAATGCTCATCACAGTGTAGTGCTGGGGGCTGTTATTAGAAACTCCTCCAAAGAGGTGGAGTCCTGCAGAATGACTGTTCTCACTTGGGGTGTTTGGGTCCACAACAAAGGGCGGTGCACTGGGACTGACATGGAAACTGCCAGAATTACAGCAGGGGAGAGACAGTTATTTATCACATGCTCAGCTGAAGAGCTGCAGATACAAAATTGGGACTGGCTTCTGTTCCCTCAGCCTCCAGGTACAGCCCTCAGGAGAAGGGCAGAGCTGACGTGCCCTGTTTGAGCTCTGCAGGACTCAGGGGTTGTGCACAGGTCACTGGGTCTGGCAGCGTGTGGCAGTGGCCAGCAGAGGCTGATTCACCCGCAGGAGATGCCACATTCGGAAATTTCAGCATAAAACCTCTAGCAGGATCTGCTGAGTCTTTTAAAGTCACCAAGCCATGGGGTAAATCGGAGAGGATGGGAGCAGATGAGAATACTGAGTCCCTGCTCAATTTCCAATTGCTGTTTCAGCATGAGAATCCGCTAGAATTCTCCAGTACATTTGCTAACCTGATTGCTAGAGAATCCACCTGGAAACAATGAGCAGTGATGGAAAATTTCAGCCTAAGCAGTTGAAACACGGAAAGTTAAGCATCTGAAGACAATGGCTTATATTAGAAAATGTTAGCTGTAACCATAGAGACTGCTACAGGCTTCACTTATACTGTATTAATACCTTCTCTCCTCACTGAAAGAGCACATGTGTGATAATGCCTACAGTCTAGCTTATCAAACCAGGTATGCAGTCTCACTTTTATCAAATATTTGAGTGTTCTCTTGGTGACCAGGCTGATCCCAGCTCATTTTTTTTTCTGGAAACATGTCCTTATAATTACATCTAATTATTATGTGCTGTTCATTGTTGCCACAGTATGTGACCTTTTGAGTTCTTAAACCACACTACAGAGATAGCAATAAATAAATCTTTTAATTGCTCACAGAGGCTGCATGGGCATTATTGCATCTATCAACAGCAAACAGCTGCTTATCTCACTCCTATTAGTCAATGTGGTATCAGGCAACAGGCACACTCTTCCAAAAGAAACACAAAGGAGAGAGAGTGACGGTGGTGTTCTCTGATACAGCAGGATTTAGAAGGGATTTTGCCTAATTTTCTCACAACAAGCAGTTTCTATGATGAGAGCGTGATGAAATTATTTGAATTTGAAAGAATTAGATTATGAAAACCTGGCCCATAAGCTGAGGCAGCTGACAGCCCTAATTTATGAATTCTAATTCATTCAGCCCCAAACTTGGAAGATTAACATGCAACATACCTGCCCAGATGTTTACTGCCCTGTTTCAGCTCTTGAGGATACCCACTGGTGATGTCTTCACACCAAGGCAATACTGTATCAGTGTTTGCAGTTCAAAACTTTTGTGGCTCTCTCTCCTTCCCCAGGAAACAACTGGCTGCTGGTTGGGCTCAAAGAGTTGCAGTCAATGGGTAACATTGGGCTGGTGGCCTCTCACCAGTGGCCAATTCTCCTGAATATTTTTAACAATGACCTGGACACAGGAGTTGAGTGCACACTAAGGAAGTTTGCTGGTGATACTAAATTGAGAGGAGACATTGAGACCCTTGAGAGCGGAAAGACCTTACAGAGATCTTGGCAGATGTGACCAGTGTGGGAAATTTAGCAAGGATAAATACTGGATTCTGCTCCATGAACAGTCCAACCCTGGATGTTCTTTTAGACTGGGAGGCAAGAGGCTGGAGTGCAGAAGGGATCTGGAGGGTTGTTTGATGGTTTGGGGGTTCATTTGATGCACACAGCTGTACACAGCTGTATACATGTTTTACCTACTGCCCATTCATGAAGCAGCAGTTGAGGCTGGATGTTGCAGACACAAGTGTAGTGTGCTTGAGAAGCAACTGGAAGCTGGAGACATGCACATATGTCCGTGTGGGAGGATCTGGGTTAATGAGTCCAGAAGGCAAGTGAGGGAATATTGCTAGAGGCAGCCTTGTGCATGTTCAGAGGGACAGGAAAGCTCTGGGTAGAGAAGTGGGAGGGCAGGGGGGCCTGGCTGATGTTCCTTATCCTCTTGGGGAAGGAGAAAGGAACAGGAGACAGGAACACCTGACTGTGATTCTGGTGTCACAGCGAGTGCTTTCCCTTCCCTTACCACAAGACTGGGATAACAATGGTTTTGCCAGCAGGATAAGCTTGCAAGGAAATGATAAAAAGCTCAGTAAGATGTGAGCTTGTTCTCCTGGAAAACCTTTTTCCTCTGAGACACAAAGATTGTGTGAGTTTGCTGTGGAAGGCATAGTCAATAATTTGTTCTTTTTCTGGCCCCCGCTCCTGTCTGCAAAAGAACTCTGTCTAAATCTCATGTCTTATTTCATGGTGTGTAGCACATACCTGCTCTGAGCCTTTTTTAAATGCATCTAATGTGAAGGAAGCCAAGTCCCACATGTAGTGTTTCCATAGTCTGAGTATGTCCTGTCCTACCTGCTTTGATTTTGAATTTCATCTGAAATTGTAACACTCAGAAAATGCAATCTGTATCTGAATTTTGCATCTTCCCGTAGCTGCCTGAAGCAGAACAGTTGCTTCAGGTTATTAATTCAGGAGACAGTGTCTTTCTCTTCTGTGCTGATGGTGATCTCCCACTGCTCCTCTCTCAACATGAGATTCATGAGGCAGTCACTTGGCATCACTTCCACTTACAATCTCCTACAGTCTCTTTCCTGTAAAGTAGAGAGCTCCTTCTCTTGAGGAGGAGCTCCTTCTCTCAGTCATTCCAAGCAAAAAGGAGGAAGCTCTCCTGAGGATTTTCCTCTTTTCCAATCTTCTCTGCTGTCACATTTTCTGTCTGTCTTACTTTGCTCCAACCTGTGTCCTCTGCCCCAGGGGTCTGTCTGGCCTAACTCGGCTTTTATGAAAAATCTTTCCTTCAGAAGAGTCAGTACTTGATTCACTTGGAGAGTCCTACTTGGATGGCCTGTATCTGAGGGTCTGTACATTTATAAATCACCCAGTTTCTCTTATTTTTTTATCTTCTTTTTGTTTCTGTGTTTTCTTTACCTGTTCATCAAATCGATGGCTGTATGAGCAGAGAAGGTGCTGTGGGCTTGGATACAGAGCTCAGCTGGGATGTGCCTCTTGTCCCAAGGACATTCCTTGTAATGCACAAGGATTCCAGGCCTCCTGCTCACTGTGTGCAGCATTTGTCTGTGTGTGTCACCCCTGCTCACTGCTAATGTTGCGACATTGTGGCTGCAATGTGAGGCCTCCTAGGAAAGGAGATTCTTTGACCTTTAGGCAAAACTAAACCAAAACTGATTTCACTTGAACTGCCACACACATTCTCACAGGGATGAATATGTGCAAGGAGAACACAGAGTTATTTCTGTGCACTGTAGGACACTCTGGATCTTGGCTCCTGCCCCACAGATATTATGCCGTATGTCACAGGTGGGATTGCTCTGAGGCTGAACATCACAGACTGTGAAGCTGTTCCTGGAGTCACCATCTTCAGGACAACCTTCTTGTGAAGCAAAAGAACCACGAGTACAGGACTTGGGCTGAGCTAATCATCTGAATTTGAAACTGCAAATCTATGACTTCAAATAAATCAACTTGTATCATAGGGCTCCTACATCAGAAGGAATCATACTGCCTTCATATCATCTGACCTCAAGGCAGGTTCTACTCTATATAATCACCAGCTTTACCTAAAATGAAAACACAGCCCTCCTGAAAGCACATTTTTCTTCTGTGCTTCTGTCATTATCCAGAGATCCTGATTTCACAGAAGATTGGTGAGCCAGCGGGGACATTACTGAACATCTTTGCCTCTGAGCTTTAGTTGTTTCCTCAACAATGTGCTAAAAGATTGTCTTCTCTGTGGAGTTCATGGTGAGAAACATCAGTGCCACCTCCTTATGGAGTTAGCTACTGCAGCAGCCTTGTTACATGCCAAGGAAATTAATTTTCCAACAAGCCCAAGTGAAGTGAGTGTACTCTTCCTTGTGAGTGAAACAATAAGTGATACCCACACGATTTTAGGCACTCAGGTCCATCATGAACCATCTGTCAAGATCAATCCCTTGCCTTCCTGACAGACAGCAAAAGGTAGCAGAAACATTTTGAAAGAAGACACATAGATTCTGAGTGCACCTCTGCAAAACTGGTGATCGTGTTGAGTGCATCTGCCTGAGACAACATGTTAACAAAAGGATGTTGCAGACAGTTCTGAACGAATGAAACAAATGGAGTATTTTTCTGACAGTGAGGTAAAGAAGCTTTACCTCAGCCTGCAATGAATCTCACCAAGCTCTTCACAAAACCTGAAATCATTTCCAGTCAGCCCTGATCACCAGGGAGGGCACTGTAAATGACCAGGCTGTCATCTCCCACCAAGGAGCACTGAGTCAGGCGTCTCTAATGCTGAGTTTCCTTTGAAACAGGGATTCTGAAAAAAACCAACAGGAATTCTACTTATAAGAACTCAAGGTGTTTCAGTGAATGCCTGATGAAGGAAAGCAATGTGGTTAATGACTTCCAGGAATTCTGAGCTGATTTTGAGTACCTGATACCTGAGGTTCACTCCTTATTCAAATCCACTGCCATTTTCTGCCACAAAAAAGCAACAGTTGCTGACTCCAACTTTTCTGTGAGAGAGCCCTGGTTAAATTCAAGAATGTCAAGCCTAACATGTTCTTCTGTGCTCTTTCCCCACAACATGCAAAGATGACTTTAGTTGTGTTGTGTTGCATTAAAACCATTATCAGACTCCTTAGAAACTTGGACTGAAACACCAAGAACTCAGATAACATCTGAATGGGATTATGTGCAGGATGACAAAGAAACATTTACGTGTATTACTGTTTCAGGAACTCCAAAGTTCCATAATTTCAATTACTGTAGAACTTTTGAGATTAATACAGCCAACAAACCAGCTCTAGAAAATCTAAATCACATCTACTCCTACCACCTACAGTCACATGCAGCCATGGAGTTTGATGCATAGTTGTCAGCAAATCAGAAAAAGTTGAGCTTTGGTGCCAGCTCACTATGCCAACAGTTTCTGGTGCCAGATTGTGAGGTCTTATCTCCAGATGAAATAATGATATTGAAATCCTCTCCTGGTTGCTTCTCTAGGCTGGCCAGGCCATGAAAATGACTGTCAAAGATCCAATGTTAGTGCATGTTCTCAAGGCAGCACTGAAGAGGTGGCCAACAGAGGAATTGCTGTGAGAGTTCAAAGCATTTTTAATCCATAAACATGAGCTGTTTCCTCTTAAAGGATTTCTTCAGGGAAAAATCATATTCCTATTCCTGAAGGAGATTGCTGAGTCACATTAACTATGTTATACACAGCACAGGCAAGGATTGTGTGCATGAAAATGTCAGTCATGCATTTTGGCGAGTGGCTTGGAAATTATGGCAGCAGAAATAAACCCATAAAGGAATGTATTACCTGCCATGCTATGTGACACTGCCTGCTGAAACCCCAGTATTCCTGAGCAATGCCCAAGAAGAAATGGTCTGGAATCTGTATTGATTTCTCAGAGCCCTTTCAGACAGAAAATTAACTTTCTAATTGGGATAAGCTCATATTCAGAATGCCTCAGTGGGATTTCTTCCTCCTTAGAAAACACCTACTGCCTTAGCCTCTGCTCCCCGTGTAAGATGATCTGTGGCTGCTTCATTCCAGCCCTTCTAAGAGCAGAACTGCCCCTGTGGCTGATGGGCTCAAGGGTCTGATGAAAGAAAGCAGTTTCATCTGAGCTGTCACACTGTGCCAAGCTGTTCCTGAGCAAGTGATCTGGCTGGACAATGCTGCAGGCAGCCCGAGAGATCTTGACAAGGTTTATAGTCGCCACATTCCTCGTAACTCAGTGTTACAGGTCTGCTCTGATAGTTGGAGTCTGTCTGAGCTACAATGAGACATCATTTCCAGTCAATCCTCTGCCAGTTCAACCTTGATCTGTCTGAGAAATACGGATACAAGCTTTGGGGGTTTTTCTACATCACAGTTTATCATGTGACAAAAAACCCCCTTCTATCTGCTTGAAGCAGTGGAGCTGAGCACTGTGTGCTCCTAAATAACCTCTGAGATTACTGCACCTCACTGAGATGAAATCCAGAGCATGGCACTCGAAGGACAAGCCAGGGGCTGCATTGTTGAGCAGCTGAAGACACATCAGTGTCCAAGCAATGCTGTTCTGGAGTGTTTGTCCTTCTTACCTCCTCATTGGCATGCTGCTCACCCGGACACTGATGCTGTTACTTGGGGAAGAAAGTGCTCCCCTCAGCCCGCGGTTCAGAGTTATTGTCCCCAAGACCCCTGAACTGCCAGACAACACAGGGAAACCACAATAGGCTGCGACAAGTCAACTAAACAGATATCATCCAGTGTAGGAGGGAATGAACCATGGGCAAAACCTGGTTTTGTGTGGTGTGACCTTGCATGGAGGAAGCCATGGTGCAGGTTATGTCTTTGTGCAAAAGCATTTCACTGTTCTTCTTGGTCTCCCTGCATATTGCAGTAGGTGGTGAGGTTGGGGGAGTTGCTACTCTCATTCATGTCACCAGCAACAAAAAGTTATGCTCACGCTGGTCCTGCTCCTGCCCTTATGTTTCTTGATTCCACCTGAAATTGCTCTGATTTTCTAGACTTAGGGGCTGACACCTGGAACTCTCTTTAATCTCTTCACATTCAGTGCAAGAGAGAAGAGAGGAAAATATAATACAGATGGGTACACACTGAGAAATGTTGTGCACATTTGGGAGAAGAAGTATGGGCCATGAAACTCTCACTCTCTCTCTTCCATTGACACTCTGCTGGTTTTAGCCATTTGCTCATCCCTGCTATTCCAATACTGGGAGTACAATCACAAGGCAGAAATACTGGAGTGATCAGTAAAAAATAGCGAAAGGCATAAACGCTGAGCATGCTGTTGTGGCTGGCGTCAGGACTCGGCGCTGAGCAGTCAGCCCAGCCCGTCTGTTGGTTAATGCCGTCACTCAGCACCAGACCATCTGCCTGCTCCTCTCATGCTGCACAGTCAAAACGCTGGGAGGAGAGAAGCAGACCACAGAGCTATGGGAGACAAAGGAAGCCTCATGATCCCAAATGCCATCAGAGAGACCTAAACCTACCTGTTACTGTAAAACAAATAAGGCTGTCAGGAGAGATAAAAGGCCAGCACCCAGCCAAGAGACTGTGGTTTGCAAACATGAGAAACCAAATGAAAAATACTTGAAACCACTGAGGTGAGAGAGGAAAAGTGAGCTGTTTTGATTTTATTTTGCTTTAGCTCTTCATTAGTTTCTTTATTTTGAAATGTGAGGTGGAGCTGTGAATCATAAAATGATTTTCTTCTACACGATGATGTGCTTTCTGTGTCTTTTGATGGTTCTGGCATTGAGCAGATTTAATCTGTGTATGATACTGAGCAGACTCTTTGTGCATATATTCTCTTTTTCCTGGTGCAGTAGTAACATAGTGAGTAGAGCAATTGAGTGGAAACAACAATGAAAGATCCTCTAAATCAGGACAATCCCATATGCCTTACTAAATATGTTTGGGTTCAATGTTTCCCTTTGAAGACCTACAGTGCAGGGCTTGGTGTGTACTTCCACTGTCAGCACTGAGCTGAGAAATGAATGATGTTCAGATCAGTGTTCTCCATGTCTTTGGCATCACCAGCATGAAAAGTAAGACTGTTGCTTGCTTTTAGGAATTAGGAATTGATCTTGAGTTCTGCTATTAAGCATGGTTTCATCCTTGTATGTTTTTCTAATTAGCTTTTAAAACTAACTTTGTTGTCTCTCTGATAAGATGTGTAAGAAACAGATAAAACATTAGTAACACAATTTATTCCTGCATATTTAATCACAGCTCTCCTAACACAAGTGCACAGGTACTTTCCTGTGTGGTTATGGATTTATCCTATTGCAGATATATGAGGAACAATGCAATAGGAAGTACTCCAGAAGAAAAAAGTGTGCAGTTCTTGTGGGAGACCAAGTTACATTTCTTTTTGCTGGATGCACGTCTCTAAGTGGTCCTTTTAAAAAATTGATCCCCTGTTTTTCTTCTCAGAACAGCTACCCAGTATTCAAAAAAGGAGGCTTGCTTTTTAACTTGGCTGTTACAAGTCTCGTCTGTCTCTTTTCCAGCCTGAAATCTGTCCGTGTTGCCCTTTTCATACAAACAAGTATTTCCCTATTTTTGACCATAACTGCCACTCTTCTCTCTACCTCTTTAAATTTTATCATAATTTCTTTGAACTGGGGCTGGCAGGAGAGGGCTGGGAGGTGCTTCCAGAGAGCTGCAGGTGGGTACATCATGAACACTTGTGGTGGCACGGTGACTTTTTTGTTTTGTTCTTTATTTCCTATGATGATCCTAATATTTCTTTTCATCTTAATCTCCTCAGAGCAATGAATTAATGTTTTCATAGAAGTGTCTGTCATCACTACAAGAACTCTATCCTGAGGGGAAAAAGCTAATTCAGAACCCATCACTATATGTGTAAAGGTAGGATGACTCTTCATGTTCACCACTTCACGTTTATCACCACTGAATATTATTTGCCATTTGCTCTCATTCACTAAGTGGCTGAGAAAGACAGAGGCCTGCAGTATATCCAGTGGCTTTAAACTTTTCAGGCTTTATTTGTCCTTTTAGCTGAACATTTTAATGTATTTTAATCAGCTCTTGCTTTTCTTACGTTCCCTTCTTCATAACTTTAAAAGACAAAGCTTCCATTGCTTCTGAAGGATACTGGATATCTCTCTGTCAGTCACTTGTAATGTATCTCTTACTAATACATTGATTCAAGGTCCCCACTCAGGAATAAGTCAAGAGGAACAAGTTTCCCTCTAATTTCTCCACACTCATAAAGTCTTCCCAAATTTTAGTCTCTGCATTACACCTAGCATAACATTCCTCTCTGTGCATGGAGATTTCGAGCCTCCTACTGTTTTGTCTTCTGTCCTTACACTTTCTCTGCTATTAAGTTTAACCCTGTTATCTATGAAATTGCCCCCATGGGTGATCATTAGTATCATTCTGCAATTTTATCTGAAGATGGAATCCATCCATACAGATAGTGTTGCTCATTAATGACATTACCTTGTTATTCTGATTCAGCTTTAGTACATGACATCTGCTTTGTCTTCCAGTGTAATCAGCAGCAACACGTTAATGTCCCACTGATTATCTTTCTCCCATCACATTTCTGGTACACCTATTATGTCAGTATCCATTAAAATCAGGCATCTAGTTTCTCTTCTCATTAATTGCTGTTGAAGTGCTGGTTTAGAAGCATGTACAGAACTGGCTCAGCTTTCTCTTTTTTTCTGTGCTGTGTTTAGGTGAGACTTGATTTGTTTACTTGCTGTTTGCCATGTGCTACCTTAGCTTTGCCAGCTACTTTTTAACAACGCAGAATTTTTATTGCTTCATCTCTCCAGGATGCATCATCATGAGCTGTGTAGGGGACATGCATCTCCTACCTTTGCCAGGACAGCCTCTAATTTAAAAAGTCCCCTGTAACATTTTGGACTGTTAAATGCTCACTAGCAATGAGCATTTTCCTTCTGTAAGGTTTTCTTGCCTCAACCTCTGTGGCCTCTAAAAAGTCTTGTTAATTTTGTGCCTGTGCATTTCCCCAGCATTAAGGAGAAAGCAGTGCCATCCAGGCAGCTGCTGCCTGCTGCTCTGCCATTCATTGTGGGAATTATTCCACAGATATCACAGCTGAACTAAGCGAGGTCCTACAGAGCATTAGAGTAACTCAGACCAGGTTCTACCTGGAAGGAGTTTGCTCTGTGAATCCTGTCCTATGTTTGTGTGGCCATCTCTAAATTTTGAGCCAACACTGACCTTTGAGGCTATTCCTGAAGTAACAGGACTCCTGGGGCCAGAGCACCTCATTTCCATGCTGTGGGCACTCCAGGTGCTTGGAAAGTGCCCCCATAAGCACCATCCCAAAACCTCTGGGGAGCACCACATTTCCTGCAAACCCTCGCTCCTCTTCTGCAAAATACATCCATCACCAGTGCTGCTTCCAATGGGTTACTGCTGTACACATCCCAGCCTTCACTGACACAGGAATTTGGGCTGGTCAGGACCCCTCATGGTCCATCTCTCACTGTGGTGGTATGTCCCAGCCTCAGTGTTCTGGGCGCCAGAACAGGGACATAAGGGTCCCCCACTAAATAGGTTACCCTTTTCTTCTTCAGGCAGAAATATTCTCAACAGGAACGAAACTTTGATAAAGTTTTGAGAAGACCCCAGACGCAATTTAGAACCGAAATGTCAGGTCCAACCTACTGTGACAGCTCCCTTCCAACTCTTTTTAGAAATACTTGCTATCATCCTGCTCACATCTGTAATTAGAAAAGAGCACTCTGTGGGACCCAACATCTGCTCTGGGAGAGCCCATTAAAAATCCTGGCGACTGTAACCAGCTATTGCCCTATCACTTTTTATCAATAGCAAATGTAAACTGTCACAAGAAAATGTTTTTTTTTCCTAGTTATTATTGACCATCATGAAGCTGATTTTGTTAAGCAGATTTGGCACTAGGAACCAGCAACAGCTAATAAATTCAATGTTAGGCTTACGAGGTTCTGACAGATTGCTGGCAGCTGTCTTAAATGCAGGAAAAAGCTCTCCTAGTGTGGGTTGGAAATGCTTATTTATACCATACTGTGGGTCTGTTTGCCCCAAATTTTGCTGCCTCCTTTTAGTAGATGTCATTGGTGAGATATATGCAAAGGGTTGAGATATATGCAATATATATTGGTGAGGTAGATGCAATAAGTGATCAGAGATACAGTATCCAGCTGCACTGGAGAGCAGCACTAATGGATAAGGATGGGAAGCTCAACCATAAATTATTAGATATTTACAGTAAGACACGTTTTCATTTACAAATGCAAGGTTGTAACTAGACCTTACCATAGATGGCTTTATTTACTGTGAGTCTTGATGGTTGGTTTTGCTGTGCTAAGGTTTTAAATGCTATGGAGGAGTTTTAAACTGCCCTGCTGTTAATTGGCAGTGGACTCTAGAAGAGACAGACTCTAACTAGACTACATTCGTTCTTAGGCCTCATTTAAGATGTCTTAAAAGCAGAAGGTGATGTGCTCAGAAACAGGAACAGGCTTCAAGAGCCTGTATTTAGCTTAGAAAGTTGGTCAGACAGACAGAGGTGCTCTTTGGATCAGGGAAAACCAACAGAAAGGGAAGCTTTGGAAAGCCTGAGCTCTGTCTGCTATAGAGACATTGCAGATAATCAAACCCTTGAAAAAACAGGTTTTGGTTGTTGAATACATAAGAATATTGAACAGTCCAAGAACTGAGCAAGCTGAAGTCTCATTGTGAAGGTCAGTTTAGTCCAAAATTTCCTACTTACACAATGGATCGTGTTACCCACATGTTTGTGTATTTGAACTGTTTGTATATTTGAACTCAAATTTTACTATTCACTGTATTTTATCCTATCTCATTTACTTGGAAGAAGAATCAAAAACCTGTTCTAGGACTGGGTGGAACTGAGTAGTTGACAAGCCTCTGGCAATTAAAGTCAATTCTGAGTGAGAAAAAAATTAAAGGAATAGGAATTTCTTTCCACCTGGAAAAGAGCAGATTAACTCGAGAAATTAAAGAATGCTTCAGTGAAAGTAAATTGGGCATCATTGATACACAATTTTCTCTTCACACGTGGTGAGAGTTACTCTGTACAATAAAAGACTGATGGTGAAAATTTCAGATTAACTCTGTTGCAGTGTCCAACTTGATTTACAGTTATGGGATTCACCCTGGTTTGTTTATGAGTCTGATGGCCAGCACTTTCCATCTCTGACAAAGCATTTCTCTCTCTGTCAATATGCCTTAGAGCTCCATGGAAAGACTTCAGATACAGATATAATATTCTTCATAACATTACAGCAAAGCAGCCTTCCCTCCTCCAAAAAGAAAAATAGAATAGTCTAGAAATATGCCCTGACATCATGCAGCAACTCTAAAATTCTCCTGAAAAATAAAATGCTGACAGCATTTCACACAACCAAAAGAAATACTAAAAGTAAAGCACTAAATTCTGTTTTGGAAAGTGTGTGGGTGATGGAACCAAGCATTATGCACCATAATGAAGTTCCACAGAAAATGGAGAAAGCAGAAAACCACCCTAAGTGCCTTTATAAGAGACATCTTGTGTTTGCTCTGAGCCTCCTGAAGGTGCCACGCTGTGCTCACCAGTCCTGGGGATGAGGAAGGCTGGGAGGATCCATTCCCCAGGCTGCCTCTTCGGTTCCTCTTACATCCTTAACTCTATCCATTATATCTCCTCTCCCTTGTATCTCCTTCAGGCTGCAGAGTCTTACTCTCATCCTTGTACAGAACTTTCCGGAACTTTGCTCTCCTTGCTGCCGTTCTGTGAGCTGCACTACAGAGCACCCCACTGTACTTTGTACAAAAGTGAAGCTTTCAGATGTGTACAGTCCTCGTGCTCTCTGCTCTGCTCTCAAGTCCTTTTCTAATGCTTTCTAGCAGACAGTTTGTTTTCTGATTGCTGCTGAGTATTGAGCTGCCGGTTTCATAAGAGCAGTTAATGCCCCAAGGTCCCATTTGTGTGTGTGAGATTTAACTCGGAGCCCATTAGCAGCAGTAATCCCAGGCTTGTTCTTCCCTTATGTACATAATTTATTTGGGTTTGCTTACGATGGATTTCACAGAGACTGCCTGGGACTGTTCCTGTGCCTGCAATACCCCCCTGCTTTATTAACGGTAATTGCCTTTCTCTCCGTTTTCCAGCAGATCAGCAATTCAGACAAAACTAAGAACAATTACTCCTTACACCACTTACTGCCGCTCCACCAGACCTGAGGAAGGCACCGGGTGCCCAAAAGGTTTTGGGATTGTCTCAAATAAAATATAGCAGGCATTTCATGAGCTGTTGGCAGAGTGCTTTGTTCTGTCTGGAGCTGGGCGGAGGATTGGCTCAGCCACAAAATTTCATTGAACTCTACATGTTTTTTTCCTTATAGAAAATTTTTGAAATAGCGGTATTTAATTTTTGAGAATGAAATAATTCTCAATAATTAATTAGCAAAACTCTTATACCAGGGTAAGTAAAATGTATGCAGCCTGCCTCTGTGCACTTCAATATATCATTTTTTTACAAAGGTAAACCAAACAAACAGGCATGATTTCCTCTCACAAAGAGATGTTTAATGACCCTGAATGTCTTCATGGCCTGAGAAGACCATGTAGCATGTCCTTCCTCACTAGAGGAAGAAGGGAAATGTCTCAATTACAATGTAAATCTGTATTTTCTTGAAGAAAAAGTCATCTGAATGAAGATCAAAGAAATGACAGACCTGCATAAACTGAGCAAACAGCTGTCACAAACTCTTGGTGTTTGCTTCACCTGGCTGTGTGTAATCTGGATGACATAGAGGTCCCTTGTGCTGAGGAACTGACGTTTCCCCTGGCATTCAAGTACAAGACACAATACTGACGCGATTTGTAAAATGGGAAGAAGCCTTGACTGTATTGTCTTACCTTTTTCAGAAGCCGGGGCAAGGTCAATAAAACTTCGACATTTTTCACCTTTAAAAGAAAAGGATGATTTTAGGAGACAGAAGTTGACTGGTGTTGCTCTGCCTCCTCTTTCTGACCGGGGTTCCTGCCATTGCTCCCACCCGAGTCTCTAAGGGCACATTTACCTGCCCTCCATCCCAACCAAAACCACTCTGCTCACAGGGCTGACTCTCCCCTAGGATTACAGGATATCAGTATTATGGGACACGGAGAGTGAAGAAAAGCATTTTTTGCCAGATGGGTTCCTGCTGGGGATCAGTGATGCTCTTTCCCATGGCCAGGAGCAATGTTGTACTCCAGATGGAGTGACACAGAGTAAAACACCACGGAGAGGTGACACTGGGAGGGCACAGGCCCCTTTCACTGACACTTCTGCCCTCCTTCTCCATCAGATAAGGTCTGTGCCCCACCAGGTGTGGGAGCATTGCCATGGGCACAGGGGGCTCCATAGACAGATATGACACACGTGACTGAGACAGACAAAATCTGAAGCACAAAGAAGCTAAGCCATCACATAGCATTTAAAAAAATGTTTAAAAAGCAGGTAAATGCCTTGCTCTGAGCACCACAGTCTGTGCCCCTCCCTCTGCTCTGTGGCTGCTGCATCCACTTGCACTGCAAATTAAAATTTCTCTGTTTAGGACTCCACCTCTGGTTTTGCAGGCATTCTTGAGAATCCTATTGCTTTTGAACAGGAAATGTATCTTAAGGGTGGATGCTTCGACATTTCTTTTTACTTCTTCAGGCAATCAAAGATCATAAAATAATTCCTCTGCCCCAGGTTCATCCACCCACCGAAGGTATGTTTCCCCTGATATGATATGCATATCCCAAGGTGCACAATAGCTCACCTGACTCGAGGAGTCAGAGCTCAGTACGTCTGCCAGAGGTCATGAATGAGAAACCATTTTGCCCTTTAAGACTTTAATTGATGCGAAGGACTATTAGCTTTGCTCATTTTTAATTGCAGAGTCAAAGGACTAATCTAGGAAATGCAAGCCATTAAAAAAAAAACAAAAACAGTGAAATGCCAAAGTGATGGTGAAGTCAGTGTGTATTTTTTTTTCCTGAGTTGTAATACAAGTACACGCACAAACCAATGTCTTTGTTGGCAGGACTGAGATAAACATAACCATTCAAATGATAGCTGTGCTGACATAACAATCTATTATTACAATGTTATCCTTATTACTTTTTATTTACTTCTTGCAGTTTTAAACCTATGCTAAATACACTGAGAAGTGTGTACATAGTCTGTAGTCCACATATAACTTGCTTTAAAACAAAAGGTTCACTTGACACTGAATATGTTTTAATACCTTCATGGGAGGAGGAGGATTTCTACTCTGTAGATGCAGGCACTGCCCAGAGGACAGTCAAGAAAAGGAAGGGACACTTGACTTTCCCATCCCTTTTTCCAAAAGAGTAGCTAGGGCGGGCTGTATCTGAGCAGAAGGAATGTCAGATGAGTAAGTCGTTAAGGTTTAGGGCAGACAGATGGAAAGCCAACTGACAGATCACAGAAATTACACCAGCCCAGAAGAGTTGTGTTGGCAGGACCCTGCATGTCTCTTGTCCAGCCTCCTGTTCAGCGCTGGACTATCACTACACTTGATCAGGTCAGCTGTGACTTTTCCCAGTCAAATCCTGAAATGCTTCAAGGATGGTGATACTCATTTAGTCATTTAGTGACTCCAAGGGTGCAGTTTCTCCCCTGCTCGGATTCCAGGGCTGCACCACCCTTCTAGAAGAGTGGTTCCTTTTACCCAATCTGAACTTCTCTGGCTCCTCTGGCATCTTTGTAGTAATCCTTTCTCTATTTTCAGGGACATGAACAAGCCCAACTCCCTAAACTTCTCTTCACACATGTTGTACTTTGGGCTCTTGACCAAGAAATCCAGAGAAATTGGTGGACTTTAAAAGATTTGGTGTTCTACGTAGGAAACATTCACATCCAGAGCCTCTGAGTTTTAGGGCATGAGGGTTTTTAAGAAGGCATTGACATAAACCCGAGGGAATACAGGGAGAGTGACCTTCACATTTGGACTTGGTATAAGCAGATTAAGCAGGATTTTTCATTCTAGTCATAAGGATCTGTGGCTTGGCTCTGCTTTCGTGGTGTTTTGTTTGGGTTTGTTGAGCCTTTCTGACATGTGTAGATATGGAGGAAGCTGATGGCACCAGAGTGTTTGGCGGCATGTGCCTTGTCTGCAGGACAGGATTAGAGAATGTGGCCACAAGTCAAATCAGCTTGCCCAGAACATCATCTCTCCCAGGAGAGCTGGCTGTGGTGCGGCCTCTGGTTTAAGTAATATGGAAGGGAACTGGTGGAATGTTCAGAGAAAGTACAAAGAATGATCATAGAAGCCTGGGAGGATATCACTTCACTTTCAGTGCTGATGCCTGGATTGTGCCTGACTTGCTGCTGAAGGTCATGAAAGGAACTGCATAAGCAGTTACTGACACTTCTGTTTGTTGTTCCTGTTGCTGGAGCACTGGAAACCTCTCCTTCATTTTCAATGGTAGTCACTGATGGTATTTATAGACCACATCCATACTTCCATATGCAGACATGCATCTCACTGAGAACTGAAGATGTCAGCAGTGCTTTCACTATTCCTCTTAGGATTTATTCTAAGTTATTTTTGGGTATCTTGTATAACTGATCTCTTAAGCCCTCTTAAGTTTAATTTTAGACTTGGCAGAGTTTATCCTGCTGTGCTGTCCTTTTCCAGATGCATCTTCTCCTCCTAACCAGGCTCCTGGAGAGTCTTTAGAGAATACAGAAAAGGCTGTTTAGAGATGCAACAAGAAGAGTCTCTAGGATTCATCTCTCTGAGGGTCCTGCCTTCACCCATTTCTGACTGCAGTTCTAACAAAGAAGAAAGCCAAGGAGTGATCCCTCCTGCATTTCCCTCACACAAAGAAGAGGTGTGACCCAGCTTTGAACGCTCTCCACTTCCCTGCAGAATCAGTGGACATTACCAGGGCATGTGAACCTCTGTGGAGCTCAGTAGCCTCAGGGAGCTGCTGGAGGCTGAGAGGGGATTGACCAACCACCTACAGAATTATAAGAGAAGCATTTGGTACCAGTTTCTTTTGTGGCTTCCCAAGGATGAGGTAGAAACATCATCTGTGCAAGTTCTTGCACATGCACTCCCTCCTAACCAGGCTGGCTCTGCACAGGCTTCCCAAGGAGGGAGCATGGGAGGCAGGGGCCTGCAGGACTGGGTACTAGCAACAGTGCAAAATTTGCCTGTGGATTTCTCTAATTAATCCTAATTAATTAATCAATCTAATCTTGTATCTGTCTATGTGTATTTCTAACTTAACAGGGGAATTCAAACCGAACCAGCCAGAGAGAGGGAGGAAATATATCTGGAAAGACTGAGCTGGTGGGTGGGTAAGAGTCTTGAGGTCTTGATATGGATAATAGACTTAGAGCCCATGAAATTATCTGAGGGACCATCAGTGTGGTGTGCTTGTGCAGAGGGGTGGCTTGTGCATGTTTCTGCAGTGATCTGCAGACCTGCTCAGGCACAGGAGGAAGTTTACCCCTGAGGGTGACGTTTCTGTGGGTGCTGGTAAAGCTCAGACTCGATAGTGTCACTCATGCTGATATGTGTGTGTATCTGCACCTTGAATACAAGTCTATCCTCAACGGGACGGGGCCCAGCAGCAAACAGACCAGGGAAAAAGAATTCCCTGGGCCTCAAAGTCTCCAGGCTCAGCTTCCCAGGAGCACGTTCAGTGTTCCCTCAGACAGGCTCACTGGGGACTTCTCCCATCTCATGGCTCTGCAGCTGAGGAAGATCCCTCAGCTCTGCAGGGCAAATGTTCAGCTCCACAGGAGTTTCTACTGAAGAAAGCTCAGCTTTGGTCTCCTGCGTGTTCTTAGGAAACAGTGTACGGGAAGATGTGGATTTGATCACTCCATTGGTTCCAGGGACACAGAGAGAAAATTGTGGTAGCATAAGGATCTCTCTGTTCTGCTTCCAGCATGACATGGATACACTTTCTTGTCCTTCTGGTGCTACAACATGATGAGAAGTCCAGAGCTTCCAGCCTTTCCAAGTCTGTGGCACGTACTTGTCAAGAAAATTGTCTCGTGTCTGAAATATCAAAACATTTCAAGAAGTGGAAGCCTGTGTGCAAAGCAAGCACTGTTCTGGCAGAGCTGTGCTCTGGAGCAAGTAAATGAGACGGTGAGAGCAGGATTGGTGCAAGGATGGGAGGAGGCACTGCAGGACACTGTTGACAAGTGTCAACAGTGAAGTACTTGAAGTACTCCCAGCTATCCTGGGCCCGACCTAGATATTAGGGTAGGATGAGGTGTTGGTAGTAGGATGGCAACAGGTCAGGTTAGGTAACAGGTTTGATTAGATTAGGTAACGGGTGATAGGTGATAGGTTGGACTTGATGATCTCTATGGTCTTTTCCAACCTTACTGATTCTGTGATTCTGTGATTCTGTGACAAGCAGCTGCATGGGGTGGAGGGGTCACCCACAGGTCCTGTCACCTCACGTAGGTAGATCAGTCCCCAGACACCTCCCTTTCCCTTGCAAGTGGGGGTAGTGGGGCTGCTGCCTTACTTTCCCCACAGAAGAGCCCTACTTTAGAGTCATACACACTGGACAGCTGGATCTCTGCTGGAGGAAAACTCTCTCATTCCTTGAGCAAAGTCCAGAGGCAGTTGGCCCTCCCAGCCTGAGCAGTAATTTCAGAGCAAAATCTAACCAAGAGAAGTGCTTTTCCAAATCCCCCAAGTTCAATCCTGTCAGGAAATTGAGGCAAACGGGTCCCATACAGTCATCAGGTCTCCAGGGCCCTGGGCTGCCTTTCCTGCTCTGCCCTGCACACCTTAGAGGCACAATAACATCTCAGGTCAAGTGTGCCTGGCTGCAGCTTCCAGCATGGATGCAGGCTGGCATTCCTCTGTGGGCCCATGGAAGACACCAGGGAGCAATCACAAAGCTACACGGGGCAGCTGAAAGGCAGATGTAGGTGAACACAGACTGGGGCTGAACTCCAAACACCCAAATGTACATCCCAGCTCCATGTGCTCACTGGAATCTCTCTGGCTTCATGACTTTGTAGGACCTACATGTATTACTCTAATACTCTTTCTTCCACTTAAAATGTGCGGTTTGTTTGCCCTTGTCTTCAGGCCCCACACTGCCCAAAGGTTGTTGGATTTGGCCAGATTATGCCTCAGGAACCTGGTGGTTTAGACTGGAAACTGGGAAGAGGACAGAAAAAACACACAAAAAAGGTTCAGCTTCAAGGCAATATTCAGCTTCTAACGTGGCTGTTGCCATAGCAAGGACCAGAAGTTGATGCCCTGGATCATACTTACTGGTCCTACTTTCCTGAGTTCTTTTTTCTCTGAGCCAGGGATAAATGGCTCATTAATAACCAGAGCAGCAAAATAAAAACAACTCTGAAAAATCCTACTTTGCATGTCTTCTGATGACACGGTTTGAAAATACTCTAGTTAAATAATTTGACTTAAAAGAAATCTGGTAGTTCTGACTGAACTCTGTTATACCTCTGCTTTTCATCTCGCAAAAAAACCAAAAAAGCTGTCTGTATTGACTTACTCTGCGTAAAAATTTATGAGTTCAAAAGTACATTTCTGATGTAAATTTAAATGATTATGTTTCATTTAAACAACATTCCCTTTTAGTAACATCCTGGCTCACAGCCTGTGATAGACAAAGTCCCCTCTTTTCCCAATTATCCCCAACAAATCTTTATCTCTCCAATTACAGCTGGAGTCATGTGACTCTGATGAAATCCAAAATCATCTACTGAGAGTAAAGGCATTGTATTTGTCTAAAAAAAGATATAACCCACAAGGGATCCCAGCCTAGATGAGGTTGAGGACTCCAACACAACTTCAGTGAAAAAAAGGACTGTATTAGGGAAAATAGAGGTTAATGGGCTCACTCAAATTGAGTCGTATTAGGTTAATTAACAATTGAAATATTCCAATTTTGATTAAAGTGATCCTAGACAGAGAATTTAATTGAATCTTTCTCTAATGAAAAATTGAGTGTTAATCTGCAAAATCAACATTTTCCAGTTGGCCCCGTTGATTTTGCTGGAGCAATATTTTCCTCTGGAAGATAAGCAAGTTCATAGAGAACTGCACTAAAATATGTCTTGAACTACGAAGAAAATTGTTTTCTCTCCCTCTGGCAGCTGTCATTTATTGCTGCTGCCCATCAACATTTCTGCTGCTTCTAAATAATGAGAATTTGTTCAATTTCTCGGGCTGAGTTAATTCACAGCCTGTTTCCCTTTTGGGGTTGTTTTCAAATCTGAATGCTGTGCTGCTGTTCTCTCTCAGCAAATCCAACCCCTTAAAACTTCCAGCCTTTAACGGTGGAAAAGTTTAAATCTTTTCACCTTTTCATTTCAGGCATGCTTTTGCCCTCAGTTCACACATACTCAAAGATAATAATAATTTCATCCACACAGTGTGGTTCCCCCTTGGTTGGCTGGAGCAGTGGAGAGCTGTGCAGGGCAGGGGGGATGCTGGTAGAGCTGGGAATGCCCAGGGGTTGGTGCTGCCTGGCACTATGTGCCATGGCAACTGCATTTTCCAGGCTAAAACTCTCCCTGATGTGAAAAATCTTGCACAGTATCTGAAAGCAAACATCTCCACAGGCTGCTCTCAAATCATGTCTAATTGAAACACAGCCAAGTCACAAGATTCAGCTGATTATCTTGGTGAGACCTGATGGATGTGTACACACATCTATCACTTGGAGAGCTGAGAAATAGTTTGGATTTCTAAATGATGGGGAGAATTGAGGAAACAATGGTGCTGAGAGAGGTTTTCAATGATTCTGGTGTCAAATTAGAGCTGACTTCATAATCTGGAAAGCATTAAATCAGACAAAGAGTTCTGAGTTGCTTAAAGCATTTCAGGCCATGGAATGGGAGAAGGAGGGTTTCACATGTTCATCCCAGGGGTGACCATCTGCCACACTGTGCTGACTCTGTGCAGATGTAAATACACCAAAATAAACTAGTTATTTGGAATCCAGTATCTGTGGGGCTGTAAAGTCTCCCAGAAAACTGTGAAACACTAGAAATGATGCTCTTCACAGAGGATGTAGCCGATGTAGACCCCTCACTGCATGAAGTATGACACACCTTCTACAGTCTCTCTCTTGGTGCATCAGCTGTTCCATTCAGGCTGGTGACTAACAACAATCAGAGGAGTAAATAACCCATAAGACCCTAAAGCCCTGGTTGTAGATGAAATATGGTTCAGTAGCTCTCACTCCTTCCAAATACTACTGTGGCTCAGTCTGGACTGTCGCTTAACCATGTCAGTGCTACTTTCCAGGTAATGCCCAACTGGAGTATTTGCTCTGTATCTGTGTCTCGACTCAGGAGATACATGGGCAGGGCAGGCAGAGATAAAAGTCACAGATAGAAAAAAGAGGAAATTCCCGTTTATGGATGGGATTACTCTAGAAAATGAAAATATCAAAAGCTGACATGTGCCAAAGTGGAGGGAAAGAGGTCCACGATAGGGCCTTACTCTCACGGCAGGGTATGTTGCTGTGAACAGGAGTACTCAGGCTGCAGCTTCAAAGATGGGTGAGCGACTGTAGGGAAAGGGCAAAGGGATTTCTGGAGGGGAGAGGACCTTAAATGTCAGAACCTGTGCTACATCAGCCTGTATTTCCACTCCTCAGTAAACACCGTAGTGTTTCGTCCCTGGTTTGCCAATCTATCCACTCACTGTTTCTCTCAGCCACTGTGTTTTAGGCTGCCTGTTTCAAAGTGATCTCCAGAAACTTCTCCCACCCTTCCCACCCAAGATGCTCAGTTGGTTTCTGGGTCGAGGTGTCCTGTTTTTTCAGGCAGGTGGTCCTGGCTTGGAGTACGGAAACTGAGGTAACTTTAACCTTTGCTCCTTGGCTTTTAGAGGAAGTGAATTGCAGCACATTGCAAATGAATATCCAGTTTTTGAAATCAAGTGACAAAACATTGTGCTTGCATTTCCTCTTGTGAACCATATTCCCAAGCTTGTACCTGAACAACCTTGCAACAAATTCTCATTTAGTGTTTTTTGTCTGGCCAGGTGATGGCCAGTGAAATCAGGCTGAATGACTGTGTATGATGTGTTTTTGGGTCTCTCCAAACCTAGTGACTTTAAACATGGTGGAATGGCTTGTAAGCATGGTTTGAGTCCTTTTCCCCACCACATGTGGCCAAATGGGAGGTGGAACACATTAAAGTCAATTTTGTTTGCCTGTGAATATTCTACAAGCCACATCATTCCACAGTAATAACATTTGCTTCTTATTACTCACTGTCTTCTGTAGTCATTCCTAAGCTAGATCAGCAAACATTTTTTTTACCATTTTGTTTACCAACAGGAATACTGAATGACATTGCATCAACTCCTGACTAACAGAGGATCCCGTTAGAAGAAGCCCTATTCCCTGGTGTCTTGATTTCACCTGGGATAGGCTTATTTTCCTTCCTAGTGGCTGGTACAGGGCTGTGTTTGGGGTACAGGGTTGTGCTTGAGATTCAGGATGAAAATAATGTTGATAACCCACTGATGTTTGGTTGTTGCTGAGCGGGTCTTACCCTGACCAAGGACTTCCCAGTGTCTCATGCTCTACCAGTGAGGAGGTGCACAAAAATCCAGGAGGGAGGATCATGGCCAGGACAGCGGATCTGAACTGCCAATGGGATATTCCACACCATAGAATGTTGTGCTCAGTATATAAATTGGGGAGAGTTCACCAGGAGTTGCTGATTGCTGCTTTGGGATGTGCTGGGCATCTGGGCCTCACTTTCTTCTTGGGTTTTAGTCCTCTCCCCTCCTTTTCTCTATTTTTATTATCACTTGTTATATTTTACTTTATTTCAATTATTAAACTGTTCTTAATTCACTGTTTTCTCCTTTTTCTTTTCTCTTCTCCACTCCACCAAGACAGAAATGAGGGAGAGACTGAGCGATGCTTGATTTTCAGCCAGGGTTAAACCACAACAGCCTGTACATCCCCATTTTGAGATCTGTCAGTAAGCCAGATCTTCCAATTCCATGTAAGGCAAGTTTTAAAATCAGGATTGAGTCTGGCGTAATTGTAAAACCACAGGGATACCACGAGGATTGATATCCCAACCTGTATTTATTTCTACAGCCCTGAATGCATCTGTTCAAGTTTTGCACTGAGGTAAGGCATCTCTTTGAAATCTAGGACCTATGTGTTAGTCTTCCATCACTTTGAAGTTTATTTCATTTACAAGGAAATGACAGAACCCCTCAGATGTTTCCTTTAAAGCTACTGGGTTAAATGGTTGAGGACAGACACATCCAAAGAGAAAACAACACAGTGTTTGACCGTGAGGTAGAGTAACATATCAAATAAGAAGCAGTTAGCTGCCTGGTCTTTTACTTTGCTGGGTTATGAGGCTCAGCCTGCAGGGACTTTATATCCACAATTTATGGATGATAGATGTTCATACAGCTAGTCTGTAGAGCTGGATCAGGAGGACCTAAAATCCAAAACTCCCAGAGCACCACAGACACAAAATACCCCCAACAACCTATAAAAACTTGAATGTCTATAATAAAGCAATCACCACCACAGAAATCATGTACCACAGGAAGAGAGCAAGAGCCATTGTGAGGAACATGAATAAACCTGTGAAATCCTATGGCTGGGCCTATCTCACCCTGAAAGCAAAATACCAGTGATTTGTTAGGAGGAGCTCGCAAGCGCTTTTCTGAAATGGATCCTTCCCCATGCTGTAAAAGAAGGCAAAAATTTGTTACTCTCCCTGGTATCTAGCCTGAGGGAGATTTCCCTTCTGATCCCAAATTAGATCATCAGTTTAATGTTCAGTGCATGAGCAGCCATACCAATTAGATACTGAGAGGCTGTAATAATGTCAACGACAGCAAAACAGCCTCCTCACATACTGCCTCCACCTGTAGCCAATTTCTGATGCTTTAGAGAAGGCATAAAACCCTCCAGAAGAAGCCAGCAACTGTTTCTTTTTCTTGGCTCCCACTGGTGACCTGTGGCCACCTTGGAGCGTGGATGTCATGGAGCAGAACTGTGCGAGCCAGGCAAGATGGCTCTGCTCAGGCCTCCTTAAGACACCAACAAATCAGCTATGCAGGACTCGCTCCAAGCTTCCCCATGCCAGAAACATTCCTCTTCTCTCCTCCAGTTCTTCCTGTGTCTTCAGAAGCATCCATTTCAGCCCATGGATTTCCTTTGCTCACACTGCCCTCTGTGGAGGTGAGGTCCAGAGATACACTCTCTGGGAGCCCATCCTTGCATTGTCACCTTTTCCCTCTCAATAGCAAGTTACTGACGTCGTAGTAGTATTTTATTTATCTATATGTATAAGGTATCACATTCCCCCTAGGTCTTTAATCTGTTACACTAAAGAGGACCAGTTTTCTTGGAGGAGATTCCCTTTTCCTTAACTATCCCCTCTGCATCTATTTCATCCCCTCATTTTTCTTCCCATACCTATGCACAAAACACACTGGTGTTGCCTGTGCCTTGCACTGTGATGCTGATTTTTCCCTTTAACACCTTTATTTTCTGTCACAGCACTTGGCAGCTCAGTCAGCCCATGCACAAATACAAGCCCTCAACTCAGTTCTTATCTTTTCCCAGCAATTGGTAACTACCTGTGACCTCACAGAGCTTTATGCCTTCGCATCTGGTGATTTCAACCCTCTTTAAAATGTAATACTGTTCTTACAACTCTATCAGACCAGCTCACATTTTGAGTTATGAAGAAAAATCTCTTCTCCCTAAAGCCAACATTCCCAGATTTTGTATCACAGCCATACGTAAGAACTGCATTCAAAGTAGGATTATTCTCTTCAAATTAAGACTTCTCTGTTAGGAATTGCAATGTTTTATACAGATTCCTTTTTGGCCAATGAAGAAAACATAATCCAAGGGCTCTGTTCATCCCATAGGAGGAGCAATGTAATCTCCCCTACAAGTGCTCACTACTCTCAGCTGGAATGATGATGTTGATCACTTCAGGCACAGACATTTGCTGATGTCCGTGGGCCTCAAACTGCATCCATAGTTCTTTTTTCCTAGATTGCTAATCTCACCAATTATAGCATAAATCCCAACCCCAAATTTCGGGACAAGTAGAAATACATCCGATCTCCACTGCGATAATCTCCTTCTCTCTATTACTTGCCACAGCCTCCTTGTAAGACTGTACTTTAGGTAGTTTAAGATCTATTTATCTCCATCATGATAAATAAAATAAAGCAAAATCTGCCACACAGGTTCAAGCAAATGGTCTGCCTTCTTCACTGTCTTTATATCATCATCTCCGGAGAGATATTTAGGGAAGAACAAAGGGGTGGGTACAGGGTGATTCTGCTCATATATTTCCCTTGTCATACCACTACTGCACCAATAGTTTTGGGACTTCTTAGTCAGGGATTGCTCTCAAATCATCATGTTAGCAACAGGAATGGCTGTTTCCTCCCTGGATCCACACAATCCCCAGTTTCAGCCTTCACAACTTTCCCTGTCAGGGAGCTGTGTAGGAAGGAATATTTATTTTTGTCTGTTATGCCTTTTTGTTCTTAAACCATGGAAGCAGTCAGCAAAATGTCTTGTTTGATCTCTGTCATTCTCACTTGATCCCCACCAATATCACATCTCTGTGTACCTTGTGCATTCCTTCCAGCCTGAGGCGGCTCAGGAAGTTCAGCACTCCCCAGTGTGGAAGCATCCCTGCATCTATCGCTGTGTTCTTACCATCCTCCCCACTCCTGGGAGCTCTTTGGTAAAGAATTTTCAGTGGGACATTCCATCAAACGCTTTTTTGTAAATCCACAGAGACTCCGTCTAATCCATTACCCTTGTCTGAGAAGTGATTCATCTTGTTAAAAGATTTACCTTTAATAAAGCCCTACCTTTGATAAAACCCATTTGTTGCCATGCACTGAGTGCTTTCCCTGAAAACTGTCCTAAGATTGCCGGGTCAAGGGGCCTGTGTAATTTTTTTTCCCAGTCTTCTTTAAATATAGTGATGTACAGATTCTTGCTACTAAACCTGTATTTCATGTACCAATTATTTCAACATCCTCAGGTGGAGATTATCCAGGCCCCCTGGGTTCAGTTCCTCTAGTGCTGGAAATTTTGTCTTTAATATAGAGCTCTACCTCCTCAATTCCTTTTACCACTCTTTCCTTCCTGACGGTTTATAACCAGCAATTTTTACATTCCAGTCATGCGAACAAACCTGACAGATTTCAGTCATGCCAATTATATCGTATTTCTCATAATCCAGCAAGAATTCCCAATTCCTCTTACTTTTAATTATGTAGTCACAAGGTACTTCTCCTGGTCCCTCTCTGGACAGCCACCTGCAGTGAATCATTGTGATGTGCTTGTTATCACAGGGGGATGAGGGAGAAGGTGATGCAGAATCACTCTTGAGCTGTGAAAGGGTACGACAAGTTCCGGTCTTTGTATCTTACAGATCTACTCATTTCTGCAGGATACATCTCTGTCCTTCTCTGGCTCCTTCTCCAAGTGCATTTAATGTCCATAATTACGGCTCATTTTGACACATCTTTACGTATCATCTAAGTACCACTCTACCATTTGCTCCTTCAAGAATGCTAAGGAAAATGTGGCGTAGAGCATAAAAAGAGCTATAGACCCCTTGCCCTCAAAAATCAATCCAAACCTACAGGACAAGTCATGCATACCCACTCCTGACTTCTGTGGAGCATGGGGGCACCATGGAACAGCCTGGTGTTCATCTAATGGGACAGAACTCTCAAAAGACAACTGGGCAGGTGCTTTTCCTTTTGGTTGTGCACGTTAATACTGAGATTGTTTGTTCATTGGCAACTAAATCAAGATCTGAGTTCATGGGGTTTTTTTCTATTAACATCAAAGCAAATACACTTTTCTAGGAAAAAAGAACGAAACTGGCTGATCCATTAAAGCTTCCCAGCTCTCAAACTCCTCTGTTAGGATACAATATGCCACCTTATCTAATTCATCTTTTCATGGCATGCATGTTCTTGAGTAATGAAATCTACCAGCTGGTCCACCTCCTCTGCTATTAGTCCATCCCTTGTCTGGTATCTTGGGAGGTGCCCTGCACTGCCCAAGCACAGATCCAGACTGCAGGTGTGCAATAAGATACACACTCAAAATAACACTTGAAATGAAATGAAATGATAGAGAGCTCTGAGACATCTGGCCATGGCCAAGAAATTCACAGCCCAGTAGGAGGCCCCAAGTGCAGTGTCTGAGGGCAGAACAAGACTCATGACCAGCATGGTCTGCAGAGCTTGTAGGATGTGCTTTAGTTACATGAGCTTGGGTTCACCCTTCTGAGCCCAGGTGCATTTCTCCTACAGAAGGTACCTCCCCTTGTGTGGGATCCAAAGCACTGAACACACTCTGAAAGGAAGATCCCCACCCTCTTTTGGGTAGACTGGGACGCAGCACACTCTTGAGTCAGGAATTGTGCTAAATAATTATAGAACTCCCCCACCAATGAAATATAAATACCCCAGTCCCTCTATTCCCAGAGGAGATTCACAATTGCATTTCTCAGGTGCTAAATGCTTTTGGAATTCTTTAGCTGTCCTAGACATGCTGGATAAAAATAAACTCTAGATTCACAAATTATTTCAGAAATAATCACAGCATTCAATCTCTGTTAGAGCTGTCAGTGAAAACTAGAAACTGGCAACAAGAGGAAGGCACGCTCCGCTGGGCTCTGCACAAAGTGGATGACACGCTGTTTGCACCCCAGCCTCTGGAATCTAAATGCACATTGCAGATAAACAAGGGGAAGGAGAAGACACTCAGAAATCTGTTTGCTTGCAGCCTAAATGTCAATTTAAGGTGTGACTGAGTCCCAATCCCTCCAGCCAGCTGGAAGCCCTGGAGTCCCGTTCCTGCAGTTCCTGAACATCAACCTGCTGGAAACTTGTCCTGTTGTGTCTACACTACAAGATCTGCTCTGTTGCAGCAGTGCAGGGAACAGAAAGTTTTGACAGTGTGAGTGGAGGGAGGGAGAAATCAAAAGCCTGGTGGCTGGATGAAGAGTGTGGCTCACAGCTGGCAGTTTGGAAGTTCTGGATAATTTTAACAGCATCATGATCACAGAGAGAGTTACTGGCATTCACGTGTGCCCGGTGGGATTCACACTGCTTAACTCCAGACATGAGTGAGTCAGTGAGGCATCAGGGACAGGAACTGGGGGAATGGTGCTGACCATAGACTGTGGCCATATGCTCTGCTGACAGAGGTGTGAGGCTGCGAGTGACTGCTGAAAGGACTTTGCCTGGAGGAAGGCTGCTGGTGCAGTCTCTTGCAATATGTGGTCGGTAAAGCTTTAAGAAAGATGTTATTGACAGCATGCAATGCATCCAAGCTGGGGATTTTGACTAATGAAATACTTTAATACACACATGGTGACAGTATGACTTGTGCTGCCCACAGGACCTAGAACAGTGAGTGTGCTGTGGATAGTGTGGGGAGCCTATGGGATGGATTACTCACATATTGAGTGGGGAGCTGTATGTATGAGCAGGATCACTGTGCTCTTGAATTGGGGCTGGCTGGTGCCTCAGATAAAATGATCACCAGTCAGGCTGCAAAAGGCCATGAAAACATACTGACAGTCTGGTTTTGCAAACCTGTAACACTGAATGAAAACCTGTCAGGTTTTTTATGTTTTATTAGGACATTTGGACCTGTGTCCATTACATTGTTTCTGTCCTTACCAGAAAAAAAAAAAAAAAAAAAAGGTAAACAGGAACGAGGCAGCTGTCTGTCTAAGCCAATATATTCCTATACCTGCCTGGATTATTTGCAAAGGTTTGTCATCCCTGGTCTGCAAACTGAAGAGTACTTTCCCCCAAGTTAGTGTTTCAAGTTAGAGGAAACACACATGTGGCTACTGTGGTGGCGTGGGGAGGGAGAAACAACCCCCACTCTCCTGCTTTCACCATAACTTTCCAAAGCTGGCTTCCAGCTCTCTCCTGAAATCACCCACTCCAGCACTGTTTTGTTTACCCAGTACAGAATAGATCACTGTATTTCTCTTCTCCCACAGATAACTCACTTTTCTGAGTGGGCTAGAGTCACACAGTTACAACTTATCTCACACATACATCTTGCCTTGGAAAGATTTCAATATCTGACAGAAATATGAGCATACTTGATTGTGCCAATCCCAGCTAAGATGCCCAAAAGTCAGAGTCTCTTAAGCTCCTCACTCAGCCTGCTGTGGCCTAAGTTGATTCCCAAATCAGTTAAGATAAATAATCTTTTTTCTGTGTTTTTTTCCCCCCCAACATCAAGAGGGTTGGTTTGGTGCCCTCATTTCAGCTTGGAGCTGTATATTGACAATCCCAAGGTTGGAGTTCATGAACTTTTCTTGTCTTATATTGTTTCAATGATCAACTAATTCTTCAAGAACTATCCTCAAAAATATCAGAGAGTACACACCCCTCCTTGAGATGAAATGGGCTCTGAGAGCCTCCTCAAATCTGCCCCACTTTATAGTGCATCCTTACAGAACAGTTTTCCCAGGATCTCATAAACTTCCCATTACCAGAGAGGTTGTGTCCTCAGAGACACAACACGTAGAATATGAACTGTTCCTCTCTCCCAGCAGCGGTGAATGACCAACACCCTTGTCTACTCCTTGGGCAAGAGCAGGACAGGATGGAAACGGCACAGCAAGGAACCACTATGCACAGTCCATCATCTCACACCGTGTCATGCCTGTAAACTTTATTTTTCAGCCACAAAATCTAGAAAGGAGCTCTTTCTAAAGCAGAGTTTGGATGTTAGCTCTACCAGACAGCTCTGGGAGTAGGGACTGTCAGTTTGCATCTGCTGAGACTTAACTGGGTCCCATGGCAGCTGCCTGCCATCCACCCTCCAGTGTTTCATCTCTTGCAAAGTGCCAGGGTACAGCAGAGGAAATGAATGCACTGATAAACTGGAGAGATGTCTTTTCCACTCGTTCTCAGTAAGTAAATGATTGAGCAGGGACCAGAAACGATCTTTCTTGTGCCCAGTTAGTTGTGCCCTTTAACTGTCATTTCTCTATTTCAATAAACATTCAAGCCAAGAAGGGCTTGCAGGTGGTCATTTACTTAAGGGATACCAGAAAAGAGACACTCTGGGGCTACAGCGTGATAAAAACTGTGAGCTTTGTGCTCTCCCTGCCACTCAGACCACTGTCCTGGGGGGGCAATTACAATTAGGTGTCAGAACCTCCTTAACAACTCCCGGCCGCTGCCTTTTGTGCCCTCCATGGAGCAGCTCCAAGGGAAGCGCTGGCCGGTCTCTGGCTGCAGTGCCCATGAAGGGGGCACATTCTGCCGGGCAGGGGCTCAGCCGGCTGGAGAGCACAGACCCTACACCAGCCAGCAGGTGAACAAGCAAATCCTTGCTCTCGCTGGAAACAGGTTGCTTTTCAATGAAGAACTGTTAAAAATCCTGCCTCTCTCTGCAGGGCGAATCTGCTCTAAGGTACAGCACAGTATTTATCACACTGAGGCAAGCACAAAGCAACACAAGCTGGAAGGAAGTTGTTGTAACACTTACCAGCAGCATTGATGTTTTCCTCACAGGAGTACCAGATCCCGGTGTGGAAATACCTGAAAAGGAAGCGGTCATCTCCCGTCTCCCAGCTGTAATGAACCACATTCTGGTTTGTCTCATTTGCAGTCTCATTTCCGCCGTAGTTGAGGCAGTTTGTCTTCTTCTCTTTCCCACAGCTCGGCTTGGGGACCCTCTGTGTGCCCTCACACCAGTGGGTCGTGATAAAAGCTGTTGTGGAGAAGAGGAGAGCCATCAGATTGAGACTCACTGCTAGCAGGGCTCTGCATCTTCGATTTGTCTTCATGGTAAATCCGCCCTCCCTCCCCCTCCTGCTGAGAGAAGAAGTCAAAGGGGTTTGTTTTATTTGGGAGGGAGGGGGGTTTCAAAGCCTCTCACGCTTCAGAATCCAGTTGTCCGAGCATCAAAACTCTCAGCTTCTTCCAGTCTGCTGCTGTAGCGGTGAAGGAAACGCTGCAGCCAGACTCCCATTCTTGTCTTCACTTGAAATCCTGCCTTTGTACGTTAAAGGAGCAGCTGCAGGCGCGGGAGTGTGGCCGTTCTCTCGGAGCCGGGGAGCCTCAGGGCGCTGACGGGATCGCAGAGGGTCTGCCTCGCACAGAGCACCAGGAGCGAGTGAACATCTGCTCGGGTACCACACATGATCCCAAGGGGCTCCGCAGCCTCCTCCGCCGGGAGACACCTGCAGGCTGCGAGGCTCGCTGTCCTCTGCTCCCGTAGGATGAGCAGGAGAAGTCAGCGGGCGGCAGGGACAGGGACAGCTGCTGTGCTGCTGCCACCGTCCTCGGCAGACCTCGGCCACCACTGCAGCACAGCCAGCTCAGCCGGGCTGGGGGAGGCGTCAGGGCTTAGTCCCAGCAAGAATTATTATGTGGAGCTGTGAAATGCATTTTTCATATAGCAGAGGGTAGAGATTCGTCCAGGAGGAGGAGTAGGGATCGAGTGGTACTTTAGCGTTTCTGCTCTTAGCTAGTGAGCAGTAAATCCCAGGTCTGATGCTGCTGTCGGCACTCTGGTGTAAATCTCTGCCTCCAGGGGCTTGCTCTGCTCAAGTCAGCAAAGCCTCAGGGGAATTTAGATTTGAAAGTGTGCAATGAGTTGAAACCCACACCTTTCATAGTGGCAAGTGAAGCCCCTTCCTCAGGCTTTCATTTCCATACACAGCACACACAGATGTTCATGTTGAAGTGGGTCTGTAGGAAATTCTGTAAGTGCTGGTTTGTGCAGGCAGAGAGAACTAAAAAACTGGCCGTTTACTCCCCAGATGGCAATGCTGTGAGAGCAGGGAGCACAACTTAACAGCCCATTTCCAAGGAGAAGTGTATTGTCCTGTTGGCTGGGTACTAGAGTTTCTGACATCTTTCCACATTGTTTGGAGCTCTCTGGGCAACACAGAGTGCTGTGAGGAGCAGGAACCTTACAGCGATGAAGGTACAATCCCTAAGACCCTGTATCCAGGCACTGAGGTTGGCAACACTTGTCACACAACAGTTCTGTGTCCTTAGTAGATGAATGGAATTTTCTGTGGTGAAGAAGCTGCATGTGCCTCCTTGCCTTTGTACTGAGGGGTATTTCCTTCCAGCCTTGTTCAGACTCCTTACAAGAGCCTTGGGAACTCTTGTGGCCTCTCAGAGCAGCCCAGCAAGCCCTGGAAATAAGCATGGAGCCACCCAGGCTCACACTGACACAGGGGACAGCAGTCTCATCTCACACCCTGCACTCCAGTAAGTCTGGACTCCATATGTAAAACTCATCCTGTTCTTTGCTACCTGCAGACCTGACGTGGTGGCACTTTCTCCAGCTCTTTGAAGAAAGCCAGGAAGGAGGAAGTGAAGTTTATCCCTGGCAAGCCACCACACAAAGCTTCAGGGACCTGTTTCTTCCTCCCTGATGCCCCTCACAGGGCACACAGGACTCTGTTAGAGCCCTTGTTGTTGCCTGCATGTCTGGACCCAACTGTTGATTAGATTTCCCACAATTTATACAGACTCACTTGGTTTTAATAATTTTGTGTTATAAATAAACTGGAAAATTACTAGAAAACTTTTGTGAAAAAACACAGGTGGCTCTGTGAGAACAATAGTGATGGCAAATCCACCAGGGTAGTGAAATAGCTTTGTACTGCAGACCCTTCCCTGCCTAAGAACCTTCTTTTTGCCTGCTCCTGCCTGGGCACGGTGACAGCCACCTCCTCAGTTTCAGGTTTTTTCCAGTAGTCTGCACTAGCAGAGTGCCTGTGCACAATCCTTGTCCTGCTGGAATTGAATATCATCTCTCCCTGTTCCAGTCCTTTCAGCATTACATTTTGCAGTCAGATAATCAGCGTTATTTCCTTGGTTTTAATTACATGTAAGAAATACAGATGATAGCTATTTAGAGAACCACAGGATTATTGCTTCAATTATTTTTTTGTTGCAGGACATTTCCTCAGTAATGCATTTGTGTGTTCCTGTGTCTCTCAGGGTTATCCACTTGCTTAGAGGAATAAACTAAGCACTTGAAACTCTGACAGAAAACCTTCACAAGGAAGGTAGTGCTGTTTTTCAGGACCGTCTTTCAAGTGGCTGTCAGCATCTGAATCATCACACTTCTCCAAGTGTGAATACAGGTCTTTGCAGCTCTCTTCTCACAAATTATCTCTTTCTATTGCCCTGTGGATTGTGTTTTCTGCCTGCAGCACCAACATCTGCACACTCTGCACTCTCCCCTGTGCCCATCTCCTGAGGGGTGGCCATCCAAGAGTTTTATCTGTGATAATTTTGACCTCAGTAATTCTTACATTCTGTTTTTACTTCTAATCCTAACGGATATTTCTATTTCTGCACCTCTTTGTCTTCTTCATTCTTCTCTTTCAGTCTGGCAGAGCTGTTGAGAGCAGATATTGTGGTGGTTCTTATTAAAAAAAAAGGCAAAATAAAGCATAAATTTGGATTATTTTGTGATACTGATCTTTTAGTATATCAACTGTTTAAAAACATTGAGCACAAAGTAAAGTATGCTTTTTTAAAATACAAAGTTTTCTTTTTCCTAAAGGAAGTCAAGTGTGGAGGTTTTTTCATTATTAGGCTGCATAAGTTGGGATTACTTGAAAAGAAGGAAACGAGTCTGTGCTATACTCATGCTGAAATACTCCAATGACTTTTCTTCATTTAATCTCTGTTTATCAGATTTGTTGTGTATAAAAATGGAAAGATCATACATATGTTGCAGAAGGCAGTTCAGATGCCTGGATTAAGTTGTACTTATGTGGTATTATCTTTAATAGTAAAGTAGAAGGGGTTGAATGCTATAGAGAAGTAGTTTTTCATGTTGTGGCTACAAGAATCTTTAAAAACCTTTTTGCAGCAGTAGATTTTCTCTACTGTTGTGAGAAAAAACTACCTTCCCAGGTTATAGCTAACCCCCTTTTCCTTTGCTGTTTCTTATAGGATCAGTATAAATTGTTATTACTCGGTTTTTCCTCCCGTACAAAAAGAATTTGACCCAGAGGATTTAAAATAATGATAGCATTTGCAAAGGAGCCCTTCAGTCAGGCTGTGTTTTTCACTTAGTGGGGAACAGAAGCACCATTCACTGAAATGAGAGGAAGCCCTACTTTTGGGTCCTCTGGTATGATGGGGACATGGTGAGCTTAGTCTGGTTGTTTATTTGATACCAACAGTGCCAGCTGCGTGGGATTATATACTGGTTTTAAATCAACATTTTAAAACCCCTATAGCTTTTCTTTAAATTCTCATTTCTTACAGTTCTGTGCTCCTGGGCTTCCTCATATGTTTGTATTGTCCTTTTCAGCTGTTGCTGGACTGGATTCCCAGCTTCTCCTGCTCTTTAGGCTGGAACCCTCCTGGCAGCTCATCTTTGATTTTCCTCAGCACCACAGAGCCACAGAATTCACTTGCTCAATTCGTTTGTCTTTCAAATGGTTCAAAATCCCATTTTCTAGTCATAATTTTCCTCCTTTGACACAGAGATCTGCACAGCTTATATATTTTTTTTAATACTCTTACAATTGTAAATATGAATTGTTGGTGTGCCCCCCATACATTCCCCTGTCCCCACTCTGTCCAGCAAAATGGCAAGTTTCTCCTTTCCTTAGTCACATAAAAATTTTGAGGGGTTTTATTTGGAGAGAAGGGTTGGGATGGAAATTCATTATATATTTCCCCCAGTCGTGTGTTAGTCAACTATGCATAGTTTGCCTTCACTCCATATGTAAGTTCTCTTTTGCTGTTTTCACCTTGTTTTTCACTTTTTCCTCAGAACTCTGACCCACGCCTGTGTTCAGCAGTGATGCTTAGCACTCTGAGCACATAGGCTGAGCTGTACAGTCCTGCTCATCCAGGAGCTGAGCAACATTATTACTGATTTTTTACAGAAATTAAGCCTTCCACAAACAGGCAGTGCCACCAGGGTACACGTGAAGGTGGGCTGAATATTGATAACATATGAAATCTTGGTTTTCGGTTTAACTTACGCCTTGAGGAGTGTCTTTCATGTACTTTGCTTGTGGGCACTTAGTCAAGGACAAGGGGATTGCTCAGAAAATTCTTCCTGTTCCTAAACCAACCAGGCAAAAAATGGTTTGTGACAGTCCTGTAGCAAAGACCTTTAGTAGTTTTGACAGAAAGTCGTAAAATGAACTGTAGGTTCTCCTGTATGATTCCCCCATTACAATTTCCTTGGCCCAGCATCACTGGTCAGCAGACAAGACATCCCTGTCTGGCCACTTCAGAGTAGCTGGTCTGGGTGTTTTGATCAGTTGTCAGCATTGCTCATCCTTGCCTGGACACCAGGACTGTGCCACTCTTCCTCCTGGGGGTTCCAAACAGGGTCTGTGCAGCTCTCTGATTTCCAGTCACTCCCAAATAGCATCAGATTAATCACCCAGCACCACTCTGTGTAAAAACTGGGTGAGAATGGGATGTTAACAGATTTGTACTTATCTGCTATCTGCATTGAATTCATCCAGCAGCTGGTGGAGAGAAAGGCAGATGAAAAGAAGTGACAGGTCTGAGTCATGTTGCGATTCGTGTCTCGCAGAGCTGACTGGTGAGTTGCCTCTAAATGCAGCCCAAAAGGTCATGGCTGAGCAAGCAAGATATTCCCAAGGCCTTTCCCAATAAGCCATTTGCATGTGTCCACCTGTGCTAGGAGTGAACAAAATGTAATGTTTGTCCTACTTCTAGAATTAGATGTTTTTCTGTCTTGCAGTGATAAGAATTATTTCTTCCTATCAACTGTCGGATTGGATTGAGGTGAAAGTTTAATTAATATTTAGTACTTTTTGTTAAGGTTGACTTTGCTCTGCTGTGTCTAAGTTATTACAAGCAGCTACAGCCCTGCTTGAGAAGAGCTCTAGAAGCAGAACCAACATTTTTTATTGCTACAATTAAAGAAGCATTCTTGCACATCACAGCCTTAATGACTACTTGTGAGTCTTTCAATATTTTTAGGCACCCTGGCCTGGCACAATAGCAGCCCCAGAGCAAAGGTGGCCACAATAAACAGAGCAATGCTGAGAAACTTCACAGGGTTCATTACACAAACATGCTCTTTTATAACCCAGGCATCTTGTTTCCATATTCATGTAAAGTTATATATTTCCATATCCCACTGTGCCTTTGGAGGTGCCTAATGCACTAACTACTGTTGAAATCGTTTATATTATTTCCTTGTTGTAGTGCTGGGGGGAGGGGATTTAAGACATTTTTTCCCTTTTATTATCAATATATTTTTAGGGACAGCATTTAGAACATTTAAATGTCTGTAGTTTTCGGTTTCTCCCTGGCAAAGGAGTAAACCGTGTACATTTGGTGTCATTTATACGAAGAATAATGTTGCTTATTTGTATTTTATTGTCGTAATTAAGATTCATCCGTATGTCCAGGCATTTTAAGTGGTAGAATATGATTTGCAATGAGATTTAAGTTCAGAAAGAGGTGACCAGGCAGATTTGTTTGAGCAAGCTCTGTACCCTGTTGTTCATGTTGCTGTATATTGTCTGCAGAAATTGTACCCTGTGCAAAATTCATTGGGGAAAATAGACCAGAGCAGAGTAAGAGAGGCTTCTTATGTACAGGGATGGCTTTTTGATGGGGCCGGTATGAGCACACATCCTGTTACTGGAGGCATATTCCAAACCAAGGGATCAAGAGCCTGTGCTCATGAGCTCAAGCAGAGCTGCTGGCTTGGAGACAGAGGCACCAGGTAGTGATGCTGAAGCTGACTGCCAAGTTTGGCTGCCACGGGAGAGCAGGTTGGCTCTAGAAACTGAATGTAAAAGAATTTTTCATTTGGTCTACTTTGAGCCAGAAGCTACAGAACACAGCAGATTTATCCATACAACCAACAGGCTTTAAACATTTTAGTACCAAATCTCACTTTGAGCAGGAGCGTCTCCCCCAGGAGAACAGCAGAAGACAAAGCAACCAAACTAACCATCAAGAGATCGATAGTAAAAGCCAAGTGTAGTGGAAAAGGTCTCTCTCCATAGCGAAGACAGGTAATTGCATAACTGTTCCAAGCGGAAGAGAAAAGGTCAACGGGTGGATGACAGGCTGGTGCACAGAAAGCTTCTGCCTGGCAGGGGACAGCATTTCACAGTGCATTGGAGGAAAAGTGAGTGAGTGTGCAAAAGTGACGAAGAAAATGCCAGACCCTATGAGAAGGGCTGGCTAAGTCTGTCCTGTAATGACACACAGTGTCATGGTGAGAGACATCCTCTAAACTGCAGGACATCCAAGGCAGCACCAAACTCAGCAGAGTGTTGGGAACAACGTCAAATTTAACAATGAAGTTGTACCAGATGGCAGAAGAGGGAGTCAAGGCCAGGACTTGGCAGAAAGAGGGAAAATGTTAGCCATCAGCCTGTCTGGATAGCAGCAGGAGGGATGAGATATATGAGCAACCTGGAGGACGAGCAGGACACTCAACAGAATGAAATCACAGCAGTGAGCAGGGAGGGATTATGCAGTGGAAGGCTGGTTTGAGGACCACAATTTGCTAAAAAGTACAGAGCTGCAGCTGCTGGTTTGTATCAAGGACCACTTTCACTGGCCTCAGCAGGGGAGCAAAATGAAAGAGCAATTCTTCAAAGGGAAAATGCAATACATCTGGGAACTTAAATGGGGATGGAGCTGCAGGAGAAAAAAAGTTCAGCAGTAGCATGACTGCCTGCTCAGCTCAGGAGCTGGAGTTGTATTTCCAGGTTCACAGCTGATCATGAATGTTTCCTCTTTCCAAACTCTTCCTTGACTGAGTTTTGGATGGGGAAAAGTCCTTTCTATTCACAGTAAGGTCTCAGGTAGCAAACTCCACCTCTAAGGTTGTATACATCTTTGAAGAGATCCTCCTTTTCCCCACTGTGGGCTCTACTAGTTGTCTCCAAATCATTCAACTGTCACAGACCTCTTCTATTTCTGTGTATGTTAATACAACACCCTTAACACAGAACATACTGCATGGTTTGATACAGATATAGAGCACTCAGTTAAAATAGTTCCACCAAATGTGAATTGTTTGGCAGGTAGAATGTATCTATTTTAAGCCCCTGCTCTGTCTTTAAATAGTCCTCATGCTCTTGATTCAGATGCCTGGTAAAAAAACCATAAGGCATAATGTAAAAATAGAAAAAAAAAAATAAATCAGGTATTGTCAATGCCCTGAGGGACAATAAAGACACAGGTCCCTCAGGTTGCTGACAAACCCTGATGGGGTCAGTGGCCAGAGGGCCTGTGTCCAAGGCCAGCCCTGATAAGGTGCACCCATGTCACTGGGGATCTGATGGTGACACGTAGGGTGACAGTGAAAACTCCTACCAGGACCTCCCCTCTGTTGGGACCTGCCTTTGAGCTCAAAGCCTGGCCCTTGTCATTGCCAGAGCTGTGCCTGGCCATGTTGATACCCCAGTCCTGACCCACCAATCCCATCACTCTGGACTTGTTTGGGCCTGAGCCAAGTCATTGTCCCCAGAGCTTCTTAGAGTCAGCCCTTAACGTTGTTAAACTCAGCCACATCGAGACAGTTTGGGCTGGCAGTTCCCTCCTGTCTCTGTTTTGTTCCAGCACTGAAGATCTGTGAATCAAGTGCAAGCTGCTGTCAGAGCAGGCTGTGGGACTGAGGGCTGTAGGGCAGAGCAGGATGTCTGGGGCAGGATCATTGTCACTGCACCATGACAAGCACGTCCTTGGCTCTCAGTGAAGGGCTGAGTTTGATCCTGAGAAAATCACAGACATTAAAATCCTCAGATGTAGCCATTTCTGGAGTAATAGCTAAATTATAGTCCATGCACTGCAGGAAACCAAATTAGGGCTCCGTGTGCAGTATTTACTTGGGCAATTTCACTTAACCTTGCCATCTTTTAATTGCTTTTATATCTTGATTTAGTAATTTCTGATTATTTTTTATAGTTCCATTTATTGAGAAACACCACAAGAGATCTGAACGGAGTAATTTTCTGTTTCTGCAGTTTTGTACTGTAATAACAACAGAATCATCTGGACACAAATTCTTTAAATAATAAATATTTGTCTCTGCAGTGGTTTAGATGTTTATTACCTTTGTAGCAGTTCATTTGCAGGACTCTACCACCTTCCCAAAATCTGAATTAATTTGCAGTCAAAGCAGTGATTTTCATTACTTTTTGATTTGGTAAGAAAGCTGGTAAAGTGTAAAGGGAAAAAATATACAGCAATGATGCAGTAAATAGTTAAAATAGTATTTTATCTAGTTAAAGATCTGTCTGGTTGGATAGTGAAATGCTGGGCTCTATATTAACATTGGCTTTTAAAAGTTGTAAACAGCTCTATACTTCTAAGGAAATACACTTCACAGGAAAAATTAGGCTATATTCCAGTCTGTTTGTGTCATGGAACAGATAATTGAATTCCTTGCTTTCTTGTTAATGCTGTAATATGTAACTCTTCTCAAATGTTCGTGTAATCAACAGCTTTTATGCTGTTCTGCATAATTTTTTCTTTGAAAAACGATCTTAGTACCTTTTCTTCTGTTCTTGCAAAGTCTTCATGAAAAAGCTGGGCTTTTGGAGTCACATCCCACAGGCCACATGTAGCACAGAAACAAAACTCACTAAAAACATGATGCAGGTTTGTGCTTCATTTTCAGACAACATTTTGAGAAAAGTAAAAAGAGAAAAAATAATTTGAAAGAAATGGAGCTACTTCTTTATGACACCCAAGGAAGGAAACAGAGCAAAGCTCATCAGTAAACACTGCTCTGCATTGTGGTGACTTGTCTGGTCCTTCTTTGAAATGTGGTATCAGTGGTTGTGGGAGAAAAATCACTTATCAAAGGCAGTGGTTGCCATGACTGCTGAGGCACAATTAACTCTTGGCATGCAGGGAAATGAACTAAGGAGTCACTGATGGCAGCTGCCTACGCCAAGGCCACTGGGCTCCTGTGTGCACGGGGGCCAGAGGAATCCCTCTTGTTCTATACCGTGATTTTCTGGTTAATAATGTGCAGCACATCCTTCAAAGTGAGAAGGTTTCCAAGGATTTTCAGTTGCCATCTCAAATTTGGCTTCAAGTCACCATAAACTGGAATATCCTGATGTAAATCGAAAACAGTCCCGCTAAGGTGGCAGTGGCATAATTCCCTTCCATGGCCCTGTTGTAAGACTTTTTTTTTTCACGTGTTTATTTTGTTTAATCTTGTCTGCAGTTTTCTACAACAGTTTAACTGCTTTATTGGCAATGAGGAAGGACATAAAATCTGTTATTGCAAGTGAGAAAGAAACATATGTTCCATGCTTAATGTGCAGGTGGAAATTAGGCATAAAAATAATTTTTTTTAAAGCTCTTCACATTCAAGGGCCTTTTCTTTCCCCTCTTTTCTCTATATCCCTAAACAATTGCTGGTACTGCCATAATGCAACAGTGTCAGGGGGAAGAGATAGGAGGAAATGCTGAGGCTTTTTGGACCATAGAATGGACAAGCAACAGGACATTTTTCCTGCATGGGGACACCCCTGTGGGCACACACTGGAAACCAAGACACTGAACTCATTCAAACTAATGGTGTATAAAATAAATACATAAAATCATAAATAAGAGGCACAAGTGCTCTCTAAACCAGCTTTACTTCCAAGGCCTCTGTGGTGGGGAGTCATGCCTTGAAGCTTCAAGCACAAGGCAAAAGGGTTGTCTGACAAAGAGCCCTTAAACCTGCAAGGGAGGGAACTACTGGGGTGACTGTCCTTCCCCAAATCACTGCCAGAATCAGCCACTCTCTGGTTGCCTCCCAATGCCAGTCCAGCTTGATTTAGGGAGGGTGAGACCTGCTGGACCCCCACCCCCCCCCAGCACTTGTCATATCACCCCATGCACACATAATTTCCCAAATCTTGTCTGGGCCCAGCATCATCTGGGTGTTTGAAACCAGATATTTCCCACTTAATTATCAATTAACTAAAAATGAACTCTGAGTCTTCAGACCTGCATGGATTTTCTCACCCTGTAATTTGCTAAATATTCAGCAATAACAATCTTATGATTTACTGCCAAGGCACTATATCCCAATATTACCCAGTCAGAAGCTAGTGAGGCAGGAAAACAACAAGTAATTGGGTTGCAGCATGAAAAGGAGCTGCTGGCCAGGACCCAGGGTAAAAGCAGCCTGCACAGGAGAACACAGGTATAAATAGTCCTGAGTCACTTCTACTTTTCCACGGTGCTCTGTTGCCACCCGATGGCCTCAAGAATGGTTGCAGGCGTGAAATTGAAAAAGGCACATTCTTTTAAGAAAGAGATGTCTTGCATTTCATTAGCTCCACTGATAGCCTTAAAAAAAGCTTCTCAGGTCAATGTCTTTTCGTGCCCTGCTAACGCAAGTCCATGCTTCACAGGTAATTACATTTTTCCCCGAAGTGACAGTGTATGACCATATACACAGCTATATTTTATTTGCAATTAGAAGGAATTTCTCTTGTCTTTGACAATTTCCTTCCTTAAGAGACAAGATATCTGGAGGATAATGATGTTGTTAGGTCTGGAATGACCGCTTACATGGCAATGCTGTGATGCTTGTTCCATACATCCTGATATTCCTCTGCCAGCCAAGCTAAGCCCTTTAATTGTCCCTTTCCCTGGCCCTCTGACTAAAGAAGCACATCTGCCTTGTGTGACATAGTCAATGTGCCGGGATGTGCAACAGGCATCCTGGAGAACCCTGACCTCATCGTCTGCACATCTTTTTGTCCCTTTTCCCATTTATTTTCCTATTTCTTGAGCTTACCTTTCTCTGTCCTTTCCCAATCTTTCTCCACTCCAAACCCCTCTCATTTTAACTAGTCAGCTCTAATTACCTTTTCCCTAAAGGCCCTAGTTTAACCTTCACTCATATTCAGCTTTCCTGGTTTTGACACCCTGACTAGGTGACCTTGGACCTATACACCGTTAGTGATGCTGCTGGAATTGCAAAGTTCTGCTCCCCAAAAGGTTCTCAACACTCCCTCCAACCATCCTTGAAGTCTGCCTGTTTCTCACCTCACTCTCTTCCAACCACTGCTGAAAGTCAGTCATCCTTCATGGTACTGCCTGTAAGTTTTGGTGGCACCACACATTGTCATATGTCACATTCAGCAAATTAGGATGCTGCATCCAGTCACTGTTAACATCATTTTCAGTGTCACCTCAGTTCAGGGCCTGCAGGCCCGAAAGTGTTTTTTCCCTGCTCATTCCAGCTGGTTTAGCCATGTAGGACGCTCTTACTGAGGCATAAACACTGAGGCTGAAGTGGTTTGGAACCAAAGGACTGAGCTCTCTACGTGTAAAGCTCTGGTGGCTGAAGGGTGAGCTCTGCCTTGGGACCACTGCTGACAGAGGGAAAGGAAACACAAGTTATCTCATGTTTGCTCCTGGATAAAGATATGAAGGGGAAGTATAGAACTGGCAGCTGTCACCTTTAGTTGCTTTTGATGTGGGCAGATGAAGATACTACAAAGAGGCCATTTGTTTTCAGGGGGGCTCTAAAGTGTTTCTTGGATCCACAGTCGGAGAACTTCTTCTGAGGGCATCACAACCACCATCAGATCACACCGCTCAGCTTCTTCACTGCCACACATTGTCAGCTGGGGGGGCGGCTTTGATACCTTCTGCAAAACAAATACACTCACTCAAAGAACCCTCAGGGTGATAAACTCGTCTGCTTGTCTGCTACTTTTCTCCACAAACTGTTCCTCTCATCATTCTGGCCACAACTGTCCAGGGACCCGGTGCTCAGCAACCCACAGCCAGGAAAGCTGCTACCTCCGTTCTCACTTGCAGTGGACATTTAAACCTAGTCCTGAGGGACCTTCTGACTGATTTCTCCTCACCCAGGAGCTGAGAAGCTCAGAGCTGGTACCAGGGGACGTGGAGCAGTGTTGCCAATGACACAAGTGTTCGGTTCAGGGAGCAGCTGGACAGGCAGGTCAGTCCATGCCTCCCAAGCCAATTCCTCACAAGCATCAGGAGCATCTTCCCCGGCTCTAGGCTGAAGACAGTGACAGCTGTGCAGCCAGTTCAGGACTGCTTGGTCCCTGCAGCCCAGCCCATCACAGTGGAGTGAACAAGGCTTCCCATGTATCTGCTTTTTCTGCCTGTCCCCATGTTCCTGTGAATACCCAGAAACGTAAGAACCAATAAAACACATTAAAAAATGTTACCAGTGTGTCTGGCAGGACAGCAGCTGGGCAGCAGGAGTACTGAAACATTTTACTGGTTTTCCAGGTAAGGAAAGGCAGGGTTAAAGCAGCCACAGCAAAGCCAGCGGAGGACATGAGGGCAGTAACCAGCCACATAGATTTGTCACCTAGAAATAACAGAAGCAGAACTCAGAGACTCTATGAGGACCAACCACTCCATGCAGCCTGCAGCCTGCGTGGCTGCCCTTCCCACCCATCCTGGTGAGATCCTTCACTGGCACACTCCAGGGAAGGATACCAGTGCCAGTGCAGGGTGTTGCACTCCTGAGTCTTCCCTTTGTACCTCTCCCAAGGAACAGATGTGCAGCACACATTCAAACAAGACAGGAGATAGCAGGTGGAAACAAAAGGAAGAGCTGCTGGGTGTCCTTGGGCAGGAGTAGATGAGGGGATTAGGAGGGAGGGCTGGCTCTTACCCTGTGCCCTCACACACTGTGTCTGGCTGAAGCTGCTGCTCCTGTTGATGGCCTCAACGTAAGTCTGAGCTCTCACACAATAGTCAGCTCCTGCCTCCATGGTGTCCAGGTGAACCACGGACCTGACCTCTTTCACCACCTTCTGCTGCACCTGCACAGGCCGAGGACAGAAAGCATCAGAAAGCATCAGAACACAGGGCAAGGATATGATAGTGAATAGGAGCCCTACCATGATGATGGCCTGGAGCGTACTGGGAGAAAAGGATTGTTGAGGTTCCCAGAGAGGGAAATGTGGAAAGAACAGACAAATTTCTCCATGAAGTTGAGAGCAACCCAGTGATATGTGTAGAGTAATATGGCACACACAGACTCCAAGCAGGTCCTCCAGCCTCCCAGCTGGAATTGGGATTGGCAAACAGGCCCTGGGCACTGTCTCTGAGCTTTCTCTCTGAGGGCTCTCTGTTGTTGCCCAAAATCCAACGGTGAAACTCACCCTCCTCTCCTGGCCCTTCTTCCAATAGAGAACAAGGAACTGAAAGGCAGGTCCCATGTCTTCCAGGTCCACTAGTAAATGATACCCATCTGCTATAACCTTCAGCACAGGTGGGGTCAGGGAAGCTGCCAACACAGAGAGAGCACCATTGTCACATCAGAGGCAACCCTGAAAACCCCTCCTTTTTCCCAGCTAGGAGAGGAAGAGAAGCTGCCATCACAAATATAGTAACATTAATCTGGAATAACAGCTAGTTGCTTCAGTGGGGCAGAATCCCTCTGCTTTATTTCCCAGTATGTCTAGATACAGCAAAAGGCTTTCAAAGGGAGAAGGACCATGACTGGCATTTTGAACAGGAGTTTGGCAGTAGTTGAGTTGCACGGAACTTAAAAAAATTTGAATTTTCTCCAGTGGAGGAGCTGTCTGGCCTGAGGGTTCCATGTGACCGACTGCAGCAGAACCAGCTGGGTGACCACAAGTTGAGACACCAGATCAGGCCAGTTCTGCTCCTGGGCATTAGCTCAGTACTAACACATGGAACAGGAGATGTGAAACCACTGCTTTTGCATGGGAATTTTGGCAGTTATTCAAAGGTGAAGGGAAAATCCTCAGGATAACTCTTGCAGTTCACAGGAACTGATTTTCTTTTAGTATCTACATGGTTTTAGATGGACTTGGGCTGATGATCTGCTCTGACTTAAGATTTTGAGAATGTGTGCAAGTAAATCTGTAGATGATTTGCTTCCTGCTTACTTTGATATTCAAAGCTTGGTTTTGTCTGGGATTTTGCTTTGAGGAACATTACTGAAATAATGAGAATCAATCAAGCATAGATGAAACTATACACAGTACATTTGAGAGCTGGGAAGTTCAAGGCAGTACAGAGATCATATTTGCACTACTTCTTCATGCCATTATTTACCACTTATCTAGGTCATTATTTACCACTTTGCTGTAGTTGAAACCAGTTTCAACGTCCCTGCTTTCAAGAAAGGGAAGGAGAGCAATGCATCGTCCCATACAGAAGAGATGTTCTTAATGGAATCTGCTCTTAAATCCTGTGAATCACCACTAATACTGGGCAATACGAAAACATAAAACCCAAGTGTGTTCATGATGAGGTTGCCACAAGTGGGAGGCCTGGAAATCTACTTTATGCATTTAAATATAAAGCTGGAAATCTGTTAAGCACTATGCCTCAACATAAAAACAAAAATGGTAACATTATTTGGAAGTTAAGAACAAATATAGGGCAACAAAGGGACATTGCATCATTACTAACCAAACAGGAGCATTTCTATGTAGCTCTGTGCTGGCACACTGGATACCAACTAACTATTTGAGTTTTGATAAATGAAGAAGACTGTCTAAATTGTTAGTTTTAGGAAGGTCTTTTCAAAGTGTTTTCCGTGTGTTATCATACTTGATGTGATGCTACGCCTACGCCTCTGACACTGGAGCTCTTCAGTCTAGAAGTACCGTGGGCTGTGCTGCTGCCCTGGCTGTCTATGAACTCCATACAGAACCTGTGGGCTGTGTCTGAATTCCTTAGCTCCTCTCAGACTCAGTGTCAGGTTTCCTAAGAGATGTGGAAGGAGAGAAAAGGCAAGCAGTAAAAATGCATAACGACAAGAAGTTAGAGCAACTTTTCTTTCTCTTTTAAACATTTGTCATATTCACATTGCATCCTATTGCAAGCAATATCCTCTGAAATTTCACAGCTTAGCCAGAGAATTTTATTGAGGTCCCTAAGGCACAGGACCAAGCTGTCAAGCCCTTCACTGAGCCATGAGAAAGCTGCATTTGTTCATGTCAGTCTCAGGAATGTTCTTCCTCTCTCTGCGCCTGATGGTGTGGTCTGTGGCTAAACTCTGTGCCACCATGGCTGATTTTTCATTTAAAGTGCTGTCTAGAATATACTTCTACACCACGAGACACATTCACTAACTTGATCTTTGGGTTGAGCTGGCTCTCAGGCTTTGCAGGAGTTGGAAGGATATGGGGAAAATACCCTGTATTGGTAGGATGAGAGCAGTGTTATGGGTTCCATTTTTCTTTCCTCTTCTGAAACTATTTCACATATCTGACAACATGGCAGGAGGGAATCATGTTGGGAAGGGAACAGGATTTCCAGGACAGCATAAGGCAGATAGAGGGTGACATGGCTGTTTCCTAGAGTAAGTGCCCCCATGGGATCAGGTTCTGTACTCTTAGAAGCAATTGGCACAAATTAGACGACATCAACCCTAGTTGATCAGAACTCTTTGAAATCAGAGGCAAGAATAACCAGCTTGCTAAACTAAATGCCTGCAGTTATCTCACCTATATTTGAAATGCTTGAAATACAAGCCCCCATAAAGTTGTCTCTGCCTCAGGATGAACTGAAAACACACCGTGGCTGTCTAAGAGTGAAACATCCCGACCCAGCATGAGAGGAGCTGAGACATGAGGTGTGCTTTGTGTGCTCTGCACTGTGCACAGACCTGCGCCTGAGGGTGCCCTCAGCACTGAACTGTGAGAAGTTACCACGAAAGATGCAGCTTAAGTCAATCGCCGGACTCACTTGTGATGCGATTGAAGAGACCTTTCAGGGTGCCCCACTCGGATCTTCTGGCACCAGCATCAGCCCTGACTCGCAGGTTGTAGGCCACGGTGGCTGAGATGTCCTCTGTGATGTTACACACTGTGCCTGTGATGAGGGAGCATTCAGAGATGGGGATCCAGCTCTCGTTGGCGTATTCTCGTTCATACTCCCTGAGGAGAAAAGGGAGCAGAGTCTGACAGGAGGTGTTTCTGTGGCATGGGTTAAGGCTATTTGTTAGTTCTTTCCAGGTAAAATCAGTACTTGGATATGCTGGAATACTGGAGTGTGTGAAATCAGTATCAGTGTGCTTTAGATCTGATCTAGAGAAATTTCCCAGGATTTCATGAGCCAAATGCAGTATGTTGTTGTGGGAGGTGGGGAGAGCCAATGCAGAGCGTCAATGCATCAAATCCTGCCCTCTCATTTGACTTGATCATCCCTGGTGCACCAGAATTCCAATACAAGTCATAGCTCATGTATCAGAATCCTCCTGTGGTGTGTGTTAAATGTTTAAAAGATTAACACTGAATAAATGTCAAATTCTCTCTCCTTCTACTAAACTGTCGCTAATCTTCCTAACTTTTGAATTCTTTGAATAGAGGCAGATTTCTTACATGGAATTAACACACACCTTGGATTACTCAGGTATTGATGCACAGTCTCTGAACAGTCTCAGAATTGGAGCAAAAGGAATTCACCCTCTATCCCTTGCCTTGTGATTAGCAGTGTGGAAGTACCAAACCTCTTTTAGGCTTGTGAGCTGAATAGTGCTCAAAACATTAAAAAAATAAAATAAGGCTTTAAATCTAAATAAACAATGTTCGAAGGGCAAAAAAGAAGAAAAAAACCCCAGAAGTTACCCCTGAAACTCAACCGAGTATCTCATGGTTTCTCCCTGGATGATCACAGGACTCCATGTTAAGAAGTGTTTCATGTTGGTAGAAAGAATGGAGATATTCTGAGGTGCTGGCAGCAAAGCATCTTCACCTAAAACTCCCAACAAAAAAAAAAAAAAGAAAAAAATTAATATAGTACTAAGGAAAAATGCTTATAAGTATAGTGCAAAACAGTGTTTTGCATCAGAAAGAAGTATTTAATATCACTTCTGTATTTGAAAGTATTTTTTTACAAAGAAGAATAAATGACCAAGAGCAAATGACAGAGCAGTTAGGCTGGCACTGTGCAGAGAGGCAGAGGTGCCTTTTCCTTATTCCAGAGTTTTTGTATCAGTAAAACAGTGTAAAAAGGTCAAGCCATGCAATTGATTTAATGAAGTCAAGTATCAGAGACTCTGTTGCACTCTATAAACTGATCCAATGAATGCCATGGTTTAAAATGTGCTATTTCTTCCCAGGCTGGATTAGGCACTGCAGAAGATCCCGGCTCTGATACAGCTCCTTTCATGTTGCAGCATTCTAATAATGTAAGTGCTTGTAGGCTGCAAGTAACTCTTAATAGAATAAACTTATTCAATGCTCTATAAATGAAATTATTATTACATTACTCTGAGATCATCAAAGTATGGGATGGTACCTACAGTGTAGTTAATTTTACTCTGTGGTATCTTAATGTAAAATCCTCAGCAGTGTTTGCACCAGAGCACAGAAAGCAGAATTCCCCACGGGCACATCCTGCACTACCCTATGGGAACAGACTTAGCTCTGTTTCTGCCACTTTCCAGTCCCACGACAATTATGTTCTCTCTGTTCAGAAGGGAATCATTCCCAGGGAACCATTGGAAGGAAAAAATGGATGAAGTGGTTTCTGCCAACCCAGTGTAGCAGCGGCAGACACTCTCCCCAAAACAATGTAACTGTTCTATCAAAATATGTTGCCTAAAGATTATTTTTAAATTATTTTCACATAACCAGATTTATCATGGAAGAATCTTTAAGTGCCATTAAAAAAGGTGTCTTATTTTAAGCCATGGTTACAAAGTTAACCAGTCAATTGTTCTACCCAGGCTCAAAACCAGGTTGACAAGTTCATGAGCAATGTTTTCAAGATGGAACAATATCTGTCTTCTTTCTGACCTAAGAGTATTCCCTGTATCATATCTTTATAAAATCACTCATGATGTGGAAAACCTTGACACCAACTTTAACAGGATTCTTGGACATAAGTTACACGGATCTGTTGACAAAATGCTCAGCTGTTCCTTGAAATAAAAGCCAGATACCTCTGGGATGAAAAGCTTTCTTCCTTGCTGTTTAGATAATAGAAGAATCACCCTCTGTCATATCATCAGTTCTATCACTTCAGATTGGCTGAGTGTCCATATGAGTGTCAAGGCACTTTTTAGTCTTTAAAAAAATAAAGTCTTTAGGGACCTTCACAGTGCAGCTTAACCACCCCATTGCTCTCTTGTGCTCTCCATGCTCCTCAGTATTTAGATTGTTTACTACTTTACTTTGTACTCTTGGTTCCCATGTTAATTTTGGAAGCAGGCATAACTAAGTGTCTGAATTACACAACAGACTTCATTTACATCATCAGACATTGGTTTTCCACATGACTCACACACACAGTGAAGTTTCAGGGTTGAACTGCACAGGAGTGTTTCCTAACTCCTTGACTTTAGGACTATATATATATATATATACATATATATATATATTTATTCAACAGTACTAAACCCTATTTTATTAAACTGCCTAGAAATATATTTTAAAATACAATAGTTTTTAATGGCTTTTAATGGCCCAAAGGTTATTTCATGGATAATTTAAAGCAATCTTTGTTTCCAAGCTGTGCTTAGCTTAGTTCACTGTTTTCCTGTCAAAACCAGCAACTCTTCTGCTGGCACAGTGAGATCTGTCACCTCACTTCAGCTGAACCACAAAAGTTCACATACAGAAACTAAGGTTTCTTTGTTCCTTTCACCAGGAAAACTCTGTATCCAATGACAATGTATGTGTCTCTACAAATGCTCACTGATTTAAGTTTCTGTTTGCCATTATCAGCTTAAAGTTATAGTTGTTTGGAAAAGAGGTTCATGCTTCTCCAAAATGCTTTTGATCAAGACATAATGAATCCTGTGCCATATCCAAGCAAATTACCTTCACGGTTTCCCCAATCCATCTGTTGCAACAACCTACGAAAGGATTGCAACAAAGACAAGTTTAACACTGGGAGAAAAACCAGTTCTAGGTTATAGAAACAGGGAAAGCACCGAGTAAAAGCAGTGAAGTACAGGGTTTCAGTGCTAGAAGAATCCATTCACTCCAGACCGTGCATTTTGAAGGAAAAAGACACAATGATCACACAAAAGTGCAGGAGACAACTGGGCAGAGGGTGCAGGCAAGAGCCAGCAGGCTGAGGGCCCAGGGCTGCACATCTCCATTTGATTTTGGATTCACAAGCAGTCTGTAAATACCCTCACAGGAAAAGCCAAACTACAGGCATTCAAACCGTTCTGACTGTTACCCTGATGTCTCCAGTCATGCCAAAGAAAAGACATGCCCAGATTTTCTCTGTAAATAGCATTTATGCTCCTACCTTCTCAGCAGTATGTTCCATTTCATTTGTTACACTGAGAATATATTTCCATTTAGAACAGCGATGACCCTTTTTATTTAATATTTTAACCTCTTTGTGTTAAATTTAGGGAATTTACAATTAGAAAAAATCATAATCAAGTCCACTACGTTTATGTGTCTTACTTTTCAGTTTAAAATGCCTTAAATAAACCCTGGTAAAATTCCATTGCTCTGGAATAAATTTTGATATCCTTCTTGCTCTGTGAACATAGAACACAATAATATTTCATCATTACTTCTGGATCACTACTTTCACCACTACTCACTATGAAGTGTATGCAAAGACTGTAAAAATATTAACACAATTACCTCTTTATTCATAACATTTTCTCCTTTCAGGGGCTCAACAAACACAAGAAGAAACACTAACTCCACAGTGTTGCAGAGTGTTCAGAAGTGTTGTACCTCATCTGGGCTTTTCCCGGCATGTCCCTTAAAATTATCGGGCTACAAAATCTTTCCTCACTGTGCTAATAAGCATCGGCTTTTAACTTCCAAGCACTGTATCATTTAAACTCCTGTTGTTAACCTGGAGGACAACAATGCCACCACCTTCTTGCACCTTGGAGCATTATCTGCCTCCATATTTGAGGAAATTTCAGTGAAGGGGAATCCACCAAGGGAATTCTGAAGTCTAAATATTGGTCATAAGAAAATACTGTCTATAACATCCCAAGAAAATAGAGGAATTTCTTTGTAAGCTAAATGTTGAAAATGAAAGCCAGACCTCTGGAATTCCAGGAAATATTGCAATTTAGGCAATGGTTACAAATGATGTTAACTGTCTCTGGCTAGAACTCTCACCTGCAGGCTCTGGGAACATCCCCTCCCTCATTTGCTGATTATACAAACTGACAGAAAAATGCAAGAACCCAGGACACAACCCCTTTTCCTGTTTTTCTACCCAGCACCTGAGAACCAAAGCCTGGACTCATACACTGGACAGGAATACATAATCTTCTAACCTGGGGTCTGTTCTGTGCAACCACAGAGGGAGATTAAAGCATAAATATTCCAGGAAAAAAATATTCTTTGCTCAAAAAGGAGATCAGGACACAAATTCATATACTTCAAGTCAAGGCCAAGAGAATGAGAGACACAGTGTGAATCATCTCACTTTCCCTCCTCCTGTCCATCACAGTGTAAAAGAGAAATTGGATGAGTGTGAGACTGAGCAAGGCTGGCAGTCACTGAACACACGGGCAACACAGCTCCTGCCTGGAAATATCACACAACCAGCCCCGCCTTAAACAAAAATACACTAAACATAAAACCAAATTTCTCTGAAGAACAGTTGCCCTGATTTGTCATATTTTAAAACACATTTGCCATAATCTTCCCTATTCCATAGCACAGACTTTCAGAGCCAAGGCCACTTGATGCTTTTGGTGGTTTCTGTACTTAGCAGTTAAGAACTATAAATAATGAGGAAGCCATAAAGATTTTTTTTTCCGAGGCAGAGAACAAAATGGAGCAAGACACAACGTAAAGTCAGGAGCTAAGATGGCACATTTAGAAAGACAGGACTAGGGAAAACCCAAGCACACTGGCAAGCCATGTCTGACCATCACAAACACTGAAATTTAGTCAGGAGATCTGAGACCAGACCCCTCCTGGATGTGTTTGGCGTCCAGCATTTACTTGGAGAAGCAGATTACAAATTGCACAACCTCCTTCCAGGGTAAAGGAGATCATTAGTGAACCATTTTGAGCTATTAATTAGCACTTCATATCCTTCCTCTCTGACCCTGCATCCACTCCAGACAGGGCATCCCTGTGCTTGGTGATCAGCACTAAAAGACGACTTGGGAGTTCAGCTTCTTGTAGAACAGCAAAAGAGCAGAGACAAATACAGTATAATTTAAACTCCTTCAAACTGAAATTTCCCTTTAGAGCTCAGAATTGAGCTGTAGAATATAGAATTTATAGACTGGCTTTTTCATTTGCTTATTCTAGTATTAATTTTAGAAAAAGAAATACAGTTTGACACCTCATACTGTTTGGCTTAAATGCTATAGAGAGGCGGGTTGAACAGAAGGACAAAAGACTTTATTACTCACAACCTCTTTGTCTTCTGACTTAACTGGAGATATTTTAGTCACTTACCTGTGAGATTTGGTGCAATCAGGGTGCAGAGGAAGAAGCAGATGAGCTTTAGTGACATTTTTCTCGTGTTTGTCTCCTTTCCCACATTCATATCCTGTTACACAGCTCAGAAATTTCCCCTCCTAGACAGGGAGCCCTGTCCCAGCCAGCCATGGTGAGCACAAGTTGGAGACTCCAGCTGAGGGTGCCAAACAACCCTTCTCTTCCCAACATTGTTTGGAAGGGTGTAGTTACAGGGAGTGCCCAGATAATCTGCTGCCAGCATTTCTTTTCAGGTCTGTGCAACTCTCAACTAGATGGTGCAACTCTTTAGTTAGCAATTGTATATNTCAGCCCCAATCCAGATAAATCCTGATGCTTCCAAACATGCATTTTACATTCTGCAAAAGGTCATTTAAATTAATCAAATTCTGACTGTTCAGAAAACGTGAAGAAAAAGGCCAAATTCTACCAAATGATTTTAGCTGTGATGAAATGAGTATTAGAAACTTCACTTCTAAACCATTTCCTCCTTTCTGACACCTTTTAATAGCAAATACATGACTAGTCTTTCTGATGGTGAACTAAAGGGATCTGTCAAAACTTATTTTGTATTTATTTTCCAAGGAAAGAAAGGATTTGTTAATTTATTTTTTTTATTTATGGAAGAATACAGTTAATATGCAGTTAATCAAAGGTCTCCAGATTCTCAGTCAGGCAGGGACTTGCTATGAAATAGGAAGCAGGAATTTTGAAGGAGCAAGTACCTCTTGCTCAGGGGTCAAAGGAAAACCTCAAATAAGTGATTGGAGCCCAATACAAGAATGCTGAGATAACAAATGAGAAATTAAGGGAATGAATGGTTCTAACCTTGCAGTTTGATTTATACAATGCACTGCTTCAGTCTGATTCTCAAACAAGATGAAATTTATTTAATTATATTAAGTATTTTGTCCTGATAAAGAGCTGATTTTCAAGGAAGATCCTTTAACAGCTTCCGTTGTTAAAATGCCAGTGATAATCTATTATAGAAAACAGCTTTTTACCCTTTTACAAATGTTCATTACAATATACAAAGCTGGGGAGGAAGGAAAGGGAGATTAACTGTGGATGACAGAGGGTGACGGTGTATAGTAAATGTTCCCAGGGTCAACAAGACAATAAAAGGTCAACAAGATTCAAGAGTTGCTTCAGTCACCACTAAATGTCACTGTTGCTCCACTAAATGGCTGTAGGCAGCTGATTTTGTAAAAAACTGAAGACAAAACCTTTGGAAGGCGTAACACACACTGCTAAAAGCATTTCTGTTACATCTGGATGAGACTTAGCTGCAGGAATCTCCTGTGCCAGTGCCATGAAGACCCACCCACCACAACTCTCTGATCCCTGTTTTCTCCTGCCTCTGACTTTGTACCTGTATTGTGGTGGCTCTGAGCCAGTCAGTGGGAAACAACTGGATTTCTCCTGCAGAAAGATTCGAGTTACCCTTGGATGAGGCCTTTTCACGGCTCATTACCCACTTTCCTCTTCCCACCTCAAGGCCTGGACGGTCAGGTGAGGTTCAGGTACCCATAGGTACCTTGTGCCTCCAGGGAAGCACCCGACAAGGTGACCTGTCCCCACTCTGTGCTGTCTCAGGGTGTACAACCCCTTTATCAGCTCTGATGGGTGTTAAAACCCTTCTCTCACAGGCACAAGAGCAAGAAGGTGCTCACCAAGTACTGCAAGAAATGGCAGGATGAGGCTGGGAAGAAGCAGCTGGAGAAGGATTTTGCAGCGATGAAGAAGTACTGCAAAGTCATCCGTGTCATTATGCACACACAGGTCAGGGCCTCCACTGGAGTGGGCAAGGGGGACTCCGGGTCCTCCTCAGCTCTGGAATGTAGTGAAGGCCTGGAGATGGGATCAGGGGGGATTTTGGTGGGGCCACGGGAGGCTGAGTGGGCAGAGGGTGTGACATGGGGCATGAAGGAGATGGGAGGTGCTGGTTGACCTTTCCAGCTGCCTCCTGACCACCCTTGAGCCTGGTTCAGAAGAGCTCCCTGTTCCAGGATTGCCACGGGGGCTCAGGCAGCAGCTCAGCATCTTTCCCACCATGGAAACACTGGAACACCTCCTGGAAACACTCATGAGCCCAGTTCCTGCTCCCCTCCACATTCCCTGACAGTGACCAGCCTGCCTGGGTTGGAGCAGATCACTCCTTGTGCTCTCTGGCTGCTCTTGTGTTGCCCAGAGAAACCAATCCTCTGTGCCAGTGACGCTCCTTTCCTGATACCTGCGGGGAGAGGGAGGCTCTGGGGGGTTGGTGGATGGTGGCACTGATCTCCCAGCTGGGAACCAGGGACCAGGAGCAGCCTGGAACCGCAGAAAGAGGCCAGAGCTGCATGTCTGCTTCCTACAGCCCAGACACAGCAGGCCAGGCTGGTTTGTCTCTAACACCAAACTCTCCTCTCTGCTCCCTTCCAGGGCCCTCAGAAGAAACACCCGGTGAAGAAGAAGCCAGGTGTGCAGGAAGGACGGATACACGGCTGCCTGACTGGGCGCTTCCAATAAAGGGGCTCCAAGCCGTGCCTGCTCCCTGGCTTCCCTCTGGAGGAATGTCTTTCCCATTTTCAGGTTCCTCAGCAGGTGGGATGGGACACGTGGCATTTGGGACTGTCCCATATGGACAGGGACCAAGTATGACAGCCCGGTGTCAGCTCTGTCCTCCTTTCCTTTGCCCAGTGAGTTTATTCCCACCCATCCAAACCTGCTTCCCCTGGTCCAGGGCTGCCTCCTTGACCAGGAGTCCTGGGAACCTGGGGTATGGAGCCCCTGCCCAGTGCCTGGTTCTGCCCTGAACGCGTGCCTGTAGGATTTTGGGAGGAGGTTCATCTGCCGAAGCAGAGGATGAGGATGAATCCAGGCACAGCCTGGCTGTGCCCATGTCCCAGCCACGTCCCTGAGCTCCGTGCAGTGTCCCTGTCCCTGAGAATGTGCTCCAGAGTCTCTTTTCCCCCTTGGCTGGTGGGTCCTGGGGCAGTCCTGCAGTGGCTGGCCACGGATCCAGGCTGGAGTGCGTGATGCGAATGATGATTGTCCCCATTTGGCATCACCAAAATGTTCTGAAAAGAGGAATCCAGAATAACAAGTCAGTGGGTTTGAACACCACAAACTGCCCAGGGACACTGCCTGGAGGAGCTTTGACAGGAGCTGTGCTCGGGTTAGAGACTGGGGCTGTGACCAGGTCCTGGGCTCCCAATGCCCTCTGCATCAGCCTCTGGGGGTTCCCAGCTCTGGACATCATCAGTTTTTCTTAGCCCATGCCCACTTTTATGGCTTCAGGAGTGGTCACAGCAGAGGACAGGGCCCAGCCATTCAAATGGGCAGTTCTTTGGTGGGGGGCCCTAAATATCTGTGGGGACATTTCTGCTCTTTGACCAGAGGTCTCAAAAGTGAGAGGCTGAAAACAAACCCCTGTGATGGTAAATCTACAAAACATCCCCAAAACAAAGCGGATGGGTGGATTCAGCCCTTCCAGGGGATGTCTGTCTGCAACTGGATGACACCTCAAATCCCCCGTTCGGGGCAGGGCTGCAAATGATGGGAGAAAATCACTTTTCCTCAAGTACTGCTGTGCTCAGAGCACCAGCTCTGCAGCTGCTTATTTGAGTTTTGTTTGCTGACTGTTCAAAGCTGGACAGCACAGACCAGATGTTGGCTTTTTGCAGAGACAACTGGCCCAAACTGAGGCTGATTATCCCCAATGGCAGCGATGCCTGAACCTCAGGCAGGGTTTTCCTGAGCCCTTTAGCAGCCCAGGCACCTGAAATTCGTGCTGCAGCTCCTTCTTGATCCACTCGGTGACGCGGAGGAACATCACCTCCTGCTCTCCAGCTTTGGGTGCACCTTCAGCTCCAGCCGGGGCAGCACTCGGAAGCTGTACCTGTGAGGGGAGAGGAAAGAGGAAGGAAGCATAATGGATTGCTGGTGCTCCAGATGAGCCCAAAGCCCTGGACCCGTCTCCTTGGAGCCACAGGGAGCAAGGGAAGCTGGAAGGAGGATGTGCCCAGGGGGAAGGAGAGCTGGTACCAGCCACGGTCCATCAGTGGTGGGGGGATGTTCACAGCCAAGGTTCCTGCCAGCTCCTGCACCTCCACTGTCAGCAGCAGTGGCGTGTTGGAAACCTCCTCCACCTTCCTCTTGATGAACTCGCTCTCTGTGGCCTTCTGGAGGTACTTGGACTTGGTGGGTTTATCCACGAAGCACAGGATCTTCCGGCTTGTGCTGCTGCTGCTGCTGTGGCTGAAGTGAGGGGAGCCCCAGGTCAGCACAGGGTGACACCCAGGGCCCTGCAGGGTTTTGGGGTCCCCCAGCCCTCTGCCAGGGCATCCTACAGGGGCAGGGGCTCCTCTGAAGGGCTGCCACCATGGGCTGTGTATGTCCTCCTGGGGACACTGTCCCCAAGCCCACTGTGCCTCTCCCCAGCACCTCCCGGTGCCCCCCATGGCACAGACCCCCACACCCCGCTCACCCCTCGGTGCCGGGCGTGGGAACCGCGGTCAGGAGCATCCCCCGGGCTGGGGAGAGGGGGGACCTTTCGTGTCCCCGTCCATGGAGGAGCCCGCCACTGTCCTCCCTGGTGCCGGCGGGATGGGATGGAGCCCATCGGTGTCCCCCCGTCGAGGTGTATCCTGTGCCATGTCCCTGTGTCTGTCCTGTCCGTGCCGTGGTCTTGGCTGTGTCCCACGCTCCTGCATGTCTCCCAGTGTCCGTGCCGTGTCCACGTGTCTGTCCCAGTGTCCGTGCTGTGCCCTATGTCCATCCATATCCAGTCTGTCCCAGTGTCCGTGCCGTGTCCCTGTGTCTGTCCCAGTGTCCGTGCTCTGTCCGCTGTCCGGCCCCTGTCCCGGCAGCGGCGCGGGAAGATGGCGGCGGCCGCGGGGCACGCCGGGAGTTGTGGTCCGGGTGTCCATCCGCCCTCACGTACTCTGTGTGTGCTGCAGCCCCAGATTCCGAGCAGAGCTGGATTTAGGCTGTGCTGCAGCCCCTGAGCAGAGCTGGATTTAGGCTGTGCTGCAGCCCCTGAGCAGAGCTGGATTTAGGGTGTGCTGCAACCCCAGACTCCGAGCAGAGCTGGATTTAGGGTGTGCTGCAGCCCCAGATTCCGAGCAGAGCTGGATTTAGGGTGTGCTGCAGCCCCAGATTGTGAGCAGAGCTGGATTTAGGGTGTGCTGCAGCCCCAGATTGTGAACAGAGCTGGATTTAGGCTGTGCTGCAGCCCCAGACTCTGAGCAGAGTTGCTCTGAGTGCTGACATGGTGTTGCACATGATAACCTGTGCCGGTCTGGTGGTTCTGGTTGTTGGTTTTACTGCATTTTCTTGGCAGTGTTTTCAAGCAGAAATGTCTTGAAAGCAGCTTGTGCAAGAATTCCTGAGAATTCCTCAGGGCACTTTGTTACTCACTTGTTACTGGCGACACCTTCCTGGTTAATGGCCTCAGATTTCAGTGACTCGTGCTAATACGCAGCTTTATTTGGCTCAGGATCAGTTTTGTGACGGGCTCTGTGAGGAACCAACATGGACTTGAATCTAAAAATGCTCTTTAGGGTTAAAGTGACTTCTGTAAGAAGAAGGGAAGGGAGTGAACATGGCCAAGAGGCAACTTACTACTTTAACTAGTCAACAGCAGGTGAAACAGTAAATCGGGCTGACATTAAGAGATGTAGTGATACAGAATACATTAGAAGGAACTTTTTCACAGAGAGGGTGATCTCTCAGTGGAATGGGCTNAGGTGGCTGGATATCTGTAGCATTGACTCCCAGGTTGATCCTTTTATCCTCTTCTGAAATTTGTGATCTGAAAGATTCAAAGCCTCTTCCTGAGCTGAGCTCTGTGCATAAAGCCTGGTGCTCTAACATAAATTTCTAGAGCAGGTTAATATATTGAGGATCCTTGTTGTGCAACTTGCCGTAGCAACATAAAGTATGCAACAAGTAACTATTCTTATTGTACAGTATTTTCATGCTAAATAACAAGCAAAGGCCTGAGCAACCTTCTCTCCCCCAATGCCAGCAGAAATTTATTTATCTTGATGTTTCTCCTTTTCTTTGCCTGAAAATATTGACATTTCTGAAATGTTTGGTTTTCACTCATAACAGAAGTGCATTATCTGTCTCTGTAAATTTTCATTTCTTCAAAACCAGAGGCTACGCTTCAAATACACACAGTTGGATGTTTTATTTTCTAATTTGGAAGAAGGAGGCGCTGCCTGTGATCTCAACAGCCTGGAGACAGCAGCTGCCTGCCAAACACATTGGCAGGCGCGTGGCTGGACTGGTCATTGGGGCTGCCTGGGTCCACTTCAAACACAAATAAAATACTGGTACAACTGGCAAGTTCTTGGCAAGCACTTGAATTCTATGAAATCAAAGCTTTTCGATGGAGCTCTGCTCCAAATGAAATTGATGCATTTTACTGTGCAAATAAGCTCTCTGCCTGAACAGCATCATGGTTAAAACAACACTAGTTTCAGAATTATTTCTGTGTTCCGGTATTTTAGGAAAGGATGAGGAGTGTATAGAAAGAATAAACTAAGCACAAATAGAAGATGGGATTTGAAAGATAAGATGGAATAAGTGTGATGGAGAAAACAAGCATGAATGGTGAATGGGAACTAGAAATAAGAAAGCTTAAGGCTTTTGCAGTCTGGTGGAGATGTTCTGAACAGTTGCATAACTCTTTCAAGAGCCCCAAGCAGGGGGAAAGGTTGGATCATGTTGTTAATAATTGGGGAAAGAGGGCCGGAGGATTCTACTAATCTCTTGTGAGTCGAAGATGATCACAATTATCAGCTGAGCAGGTTTCTTTTGTCAGCCAGTCCCAAGCGGACATGATTCAAAAGAGAAAAGACCAAGTTGTGCAACCTGACCACTGCAGATTACAAGGTGGTAACATGTTGCATGTGCTGCTGTAGCGCCATTTAAAAAGCCTCACAGTCGTGGCTCATGTTCTTCCATCACTGGGTATTTAGTGTTATTAGCAGTTGTTTATCATCTATAGTTCTGGCTGTGCAGACTTGCACATCTCTGGTGGGTCAGAACTGTTCCCTGACACTTCTGCAGATCTGGCTGGAGTAGCTCAAATGACTGATGCCTATTAAGATTCCTCCCCTTATTGTTCATTCTCGAGTAATTAATGACATGTTACTTGCTCAGACCAAAGCCCACTCCCTAATGCCAGTGAGATAAGTGCTGGGACACAGATAAACTCCATCTAACTCTCAGGTTCCAGCAGAACAAACCTTATTGAACTCTGCAAATACTGGACAGTTTGCCCAGATGAATCCATTCACACCTGACTGTTTGGGCACCACTTCTGGAGCTTAGCCCCTGAGCTCCTGACTGGAACACATCTGGATATATGCAGAAGGCTTCTTAGGCATTTACTTCACTGCAAGATATAAGGGACCCCATTTAAATCCACAAGAACTCAAGTGGGAGAAATGAGAACTCATATTGCTTTTTTGAAAAAACGTTGTACTTCACATTGCCTTCTGTGTTGGAAGAATAAGGTGAAGCAGAATATTGTAATCTGTATGTCAAAGCAGTAGGTTATTATTATTTTTTAAAGGTCTAAATATTGCACCACTATTTTGATGTGTTGATGTTTCTCAGAAACCAGCTGAGAGAGCAAAAAGGAGCTGCACACTGTCCTGTTGGGTTCTTCTAATCTCATTTTAATATCACTCTTATAGCTGTCGGACCAGAACACTGTGCAAAATTGGTGTGACAATGTGAAATATGGATTTGGATGGCACAAAGGTAATTTAGAAAGTAAAGATACCTTTACAAATAAACCTCAAACCTGTAATTAAATAATTCCAAAAAGAAGCTGTTGGGAATTAAAGACATCTTTGCATCTTAATGGACAATTATTCTTGGCATCAATAACAGCATATAACTAAAATCCGCTGCATCCCTGCGGGACAGAGGTAAATTTGGATTTAAAGGAGGTGCAGCGAATACTTGATACTTTAAGGCAAGCCAATTACTGCGGACCAGGTAGAAGAGAAGCACGAGGGTTTTGGCAACGTAAGCAGCAGCACCACCGTGCGTACAATCAATACAGGAAAGGTTATTACTTTTTCTCAGGAGCGCAATGTGGAAGGCAGGCTGGGCTCAGTGCTGCCAGCCAGCAGGAGAGGGCGGCAGAGAAACAGGTTCTGCAAAGGCTTCCCAACACCACTTAAATTTTTAAGAGGAGCCAGAGCACATCGGAGCTCTCAGAAGCCAAATCCCCTTCAAAAAGGCAGCTTCGTCAGTCTTTGAATAAAGTCTGTGGCACTTGAAAAAATGTCCAGTTCCTGTGGCAGCCCAGAAGATGCGGTGAAGCAGCGAGGCAGAGATGGCAAGATAAGAAGGGAGGATGTGGAGGATTCTCAACCTGAGGGAAAGAGGTTGAAGCTGGGGAATGAAGGAGGAAACGTTGCGAAGGACAGAGAAGCAGCAGCAGAAGATGCAATAATGCCTTGTTTAGGCAGAGAAGAGCCCGTGACGGAAGGAGGTGGTGAAGGCAAAAGTGTAAGTGAGGATCTTTCATGGCTTGGAGCTGGGGAAGGGGGGAGGACCGTGAGGGTACCTTTGAAATTATTTGTCATCCTGAAGTTTGTAATTGGGCATCAAGTAGTGTAGGACAAATGTGCTCAAGTGTCCCGTCTCACTGAGATTCCTGCTCCTCTTTAGTTTCACGTCTTGGCTATATGCTTTTTAGTGCATGAGTGTGTGTTTTAGTCTGACTCTCACTGCTGGCTGCTTGCAGCATGTGTGTGTCAAAAAAGTGATTTTTTTTTGGGAGGGGGAGTGGGAGAAGGGATGTTAACTGCTGAAGCTTGTTGTTCAGCTCCCTACAGCAATTTTGAAACTGGGTAATGGCTGGTACATTGAATTGGACAGTTTGGGTTGTTTATCAGTCTGTCCATTTAGACCTCCAGCTGCATTTATGTCGAGTACTATTTTACAGCTGGGGGCGAGGGCAGAACCTCCAGCGGAGGAGAGTTGGTGGTTAGAGATTTCTTCTGGTGACAGAGCAAATGTCATCCGGAGACACCCTGAAAAAAAAAAAAAAAGAGCTGCTGAGCAGTTGTCTATATAAATATCACCTTTTTCAGGTTTTTACATGGGGTTAACTTTGTCAGTGTTTCCTGACTGATTATTTAGCTCAGCTGCTGTGCCTGCCAGCAGGTTTCTGAGGCATAGCAGGAAACTGGGGGGAGAAGGAGCGAACACATGGATTCCCAGGCGTCTGAAGCTTTTTCCTTTCATGGTGCAATTTGGGCCAGGTACTTTTCCTGGACACGAGCTGGCTGCTTCTCTCCACCAGAAGTGGACAGGGAGGATTGGTGGGAACAATGTCTTGGGTCCAGGACATTTCCTGCTCAAGTTGTCATGCAGTGACAGGACAGCTTCAGGATTCATGTAACAGCTGCTGGAGACTTTATGCACAGATTTTATCTGGAAGTTTTCTGATATGTATTTTCTCTCTCCTGGAATTGATTTCCTGAATTAAGAGATGTGTCTTCAAATGAGGAGTTAAGTAGATGTTCCGTGTTTCGGTAGGATTTATCTTTTTAAATAATTTGAAAGACAGTTTACTCAGTTCATTCTTGGCACAAGATAATCTCTAAACGGAACAATTTTTTCTGAGATACAAAAGTATTTAAAGTTTGTTGGTTTGTTTGTACAATCAGAATTCTGTTTTATCAAGCCATGCAACCGCAGAGAGCTAAGATCTCCATCTGTATTTTGTGTTTCCAGTACTTATGAAGATGGGTTCATTTTAATTCTCATAACAGCGTAACACTCTTGTTCTTACACCAGTTCTGGTAGAGACTTTTTCCTCCCGCAAAGATACGCAATATACAGGCAAGTTAATTTGTCAAATCATAACTTTTGCTTTTGTGTGTTTGGGTTTTTTTCCCCTGAGAGTAAAAGTTTTACATCCACTCCACTTTATGATAAATATCCATAAGTGAATACCACTATGGGTTGGGATAAAAGTCTGTTTCATGGTACATCTTACTATAATATTTAATTAGGAAGTTACTGAAGAATAAGCCTTAAATGAATAAATTTACTTTGTCTTACAAGGGATCAATTTTAAAATGCAGAATACACTAGGATCATGCATACCTAAATCACTGGGCTCTGCCCCATTTGTGAGGCCTGTTTTACCCCCTTGTTAACATTTCTGCTACTGCAGGAAAGTTCTGTGGTGGTGGATTCCTGGTCATTTTCCCGTCCTTTTGAGGACCTGTGTATCTGCCCTAACATTACATTCTGATTTTTCATCTGGGGGCTGCTAAAAATTTTAGCAAAGCAAATCTCTAAAGGAGCAGTTCCATGGTTTCTCTCCCCAAATCAGTGCTTAAATAGTTTTTATAATAAAATAACAGTTCTTATAATAATCCTTAAATTAAACTGAGTTGTAAATAAAAATTCAAAGGTCGGTGAAGCTGTACTTTCCCCTCACTCCAGTGGACCCTGTGCACTACATATTGTATAAAGTTCCAGTAATTTTTTTTCCCTTCCCACTTAAAACACAGGGTCTGAGTTGGAGACATTGTTAGAAATGACTTGACATTTACGATTCTGTTAACTTTTTCTAAAAACAAGGAAAGCTTGTTCAACCATCACCGTGTTTGTCACCTTGTAGAGAGCAAGCTGCTGGAAAAGATGGACTGTGTGCCCTTAGGAAACACTGGAATGACTTCATAGCTGTGCTTAGAAGACTCTTTATTTTAATAGACATAGTGGTATGGGTAATCAATGCATGCATTGAAGGAACATTTCCTAATAGTCCATTATGTCTTCTATTTTAAAGAAGGACGTTTAAAAAAATTATAGGCTTTGACTCATTTTTGGACTAGTAATAAAAAACCTGCACAGTGTGCGTGCTATTTCTTTGTTTATTCCACTGCAATTTGCCTGATTCAACATTCATTCTTAGGTTTAGGAGAAAGAAATTTACCTCAGCTGCTCTAACTCATTATTCCACTTATGAAATCTTGTATTATGGGAGAATGCAGACACCATCTATATTTTATGCTTGTGAAATGATGCATAATCCTTGTGGGCATTTCCTTGGCAATTGTGTGTTTGTAGCAGTAGCTGCTGCTGGGCACCAGTTGGTTGCAGAAGGATGTTTGTGCCACTGGCTTCACTGGACTGTTCTCTTTGCCATGGGAATGAGGGGCTGCACTTGCCAACAACTAGCTGGCAGCAGTATCTGGAATGATTCCTTCACTTAGTAACCAGTTAATGCAGCAACCTGGGGTGAAACTGTAATTGTTAATTTAGATATCTATTAAAATAATTTGCTTCTTGCCTTCTGTCTTTATTACTTCCATTTATAATGAGGAAACTGTTCGCAGCAGGTGTGAATAGTTTAAGGCCATGTAATTTTTTCCTCTAATGTTTCTCTTTTGGCATCGCATCAGAATGAAGTGTTTGGTTCAAATGGAGTGGATGCAGTCTTTGTAGTAAGGTTCAACTTGAGAAATCTCTCGTTTGGTACAGATGGTGGGGAATTAACATTCAGAAGAGCTGGTGTGTCGCTCCTTTTGATGAAAAGTTTGGGTAAAAGTGAACCAGGGTCTCTGTAGAGTTCAGTGCCTGTCTTGGATGTCTGGATGGTGACCATAACTGTCAACTGCAGTGTCACTGGTTTGACTGGGATCCTGCCCTTGCTCCAGCACATGCTGGAAATTGTTAAATTTCCAGGAGAAATTTTCAGGGGAAGTTTAAACTTAATGTTAGGAAGCGTTTTTTCACAGAGAGAGTGNGTAGAGCTGTATTTACTGAAATAGAAAGCATGTGAAGAAGTAAACGTGCAGGTAATGATTTATTTCCAGTCTGTCAGACGTGTTGCTCTCCTGACAAGCTGTCACGAGTCACCCGTAGGTTATGACCATGAGGAATGTGGATCCTTGTAATCCATGAATCCTTGGACTTCAACAACAGTCTTGGCGTCATCTCTCTCTAAACAGCTGCTTGTGGTGAAGGTTGTTTGGATTTAGGTCCAAAGATATTTCTGTGCACATAAGGCCTGTTTTGTTATGAATAAAATTTGTGCAAGTTTCATTGAACAGGACCAAATTCCTGGTTTGGTTTGACTTAGGCAGTATTCCCATAGCATCCACCTTTCTAAATTATGTTTTCATCTGTAACGTCACCTGTGCTGGAGAGAGCTTCAACTTTTACACTTTGAACAACTTTCAGAAAAACTTAATGCATTTGGGAATTAAAGTACTACTTCATTTTTTTTTTAAATTGCCTCTGTTGTTGCTTGGGAAGGAGAAAGTGTTAAAGGTACAGTGAAGGGGAAAAAAGCAACTTTGTTAACATCAGAAATAATGTCTTTACAACACGACAGCCCCAAAACTGAAGAAAAGGAAATATGAGGAAAATATATGAAAATGTATTTAATACTTCTGTAGGAGGAGAGAACTGCTTTTGCTGATCAGCTCTGAAGAATTGACTACACTAAATTTATAGAGTGTGGCAAATCCAGCCCTCCAAATCTCAGCTGTTAATAGATGTTTTAAATACAGTTTAGATGGGGTGGGATTGTAGGCTACGTCCTTGTCTTAGCATAGAGAACAAATTGAACCTTGCCATTACTTTCAGTAATGCACAAATATTCCTAAAGTGTAGAAGAACTTACCTTGGAAAGCTGAAAACCTATTGGAAATCTGATAATTTGAAAGATTATTTCTCAGGGGGAGAGGAAAGATTCTCCAGAAATTAAGATACAACCTTGGAACTTCAGTTCAAGATAAAATTCCCTCATTTCAAGGATGGATCTGCGCCCATAGTGTCAAATTAAAAGCTCTGTTGAGACCAGAGAAGGATGTGGGAACTGAACCTTGTGTCTGAATTTGTTGCAGAAACTTCAGGATGTGCTTTTAGCTGTGTGAGCTGCTGTCATGGAAGTACTCGAGGTACTGTCAAGGTTGTATTTTAGGGTTTTTCCCTCCCCATTTTAGTAATGTTCAGATCTTTTGAGATCCTTTTATCCTCAGAAATTATGGCGTGGACCTCCTCTAGGAGAGCACCATAGTTTGGAAACATTTTGACAGGAACATGTATAAAAAAATCTACGTCTGCCTCTTTGGGTGTGGTTACCTATTTAGATGAAAACTTAAGGATTTAGTCTATTGACTTGTTAGGCAAAGTGTGATACGTATATACTGGAATTACTGGTTTTGTTGTTTTGACTTGGAACACAACCGAATTCTGTGATCCAGGACAGAGGCATAATTGTTTTTAGAGGTGGAAAGAAAGGAGAGAGTGGTATTGATACAAGTTTCTGGAGTTACTTCCACGGGAATATTTACTAAATGCAAATCAGGGAGTCTTTTGTAGAAAGGTGTGGATAAATGACCTTCAAAAACTGATGAAGTCCAATAAACTGTAGATGAAAAATGTTCTCCCAGATACCAGGTCCTCCTCTTGTTAACCTTTGGTTGGTTAATGCCCACGTTGGTGAACAGTGTCAGTGGGGTCTGAGCAGTAATAGCTGCAGTGAGGAATTGACTGGGGCCAGGAATGTATGCCCTTATTTTGCCACTTTTCCTGTAGTTGTTAGGACAGATCACTAGATGGCAGGGGGTAAGTGTACACAAGGAAAGACTTTGCATGGACTGTGCGATTGTTTTGTCATGGGGGAAGATTTCATTTCATTCAGTGAATAAGTGCCGATTTTCAGCAAGCAATTGCAACCAAGAGTAACATTAGCCTGTTGTATTTACTCACTGGAAGTTTAATTTCACTGATAACGAACATTCATGGAGTGTTTCTGTCTCGATTTGAATAATCAATTACCAAATATTATCATTTTTGTAGAGTGACTGGAATATTACTTGGGGTTGAAATGACGACCAAAATGCATTAAAATCTTCCGAAGTGCAAAGGACTACGTGTCTGACCTACGGAATTGAATTAGTGGAGATACGAAATGAAGATATTTTTGCATGTCTACTCTTGCCACTTTGTCCTTCAGTAACCCAGTGTTAGCCATTACGAAAAATAATTCTATTTAAAGTCTCTATTATTTAGGAACTAATAAAATTATTTACTTTCATGGGTGGTGGCTTTTTTTAATATTTGGAGTCTTAGTCATTAGCCTTGACTGAAACAGTGGGGAATAAGCCACAGAAACTATGCAAAAATAGAAAATGGAAGCAGGCTGGTGCTTCAGCAGCTCTCCCTTTCCTGTGGAGTACTCAATGCTCAGACTCATTTGTGATGCATTATTACTACAGAGTTGCCTATTTTGTTCCATTAAATTAGACTGTGGGATCTGCTGCACTGCCACCCGTGTAATTTCCCCTCAGAGAATGCACTTAATGTGTTGTAATCTTCTAATGCTTTGCCCACTATGCACTTCTTAACCAGCCCAAGGAGTTATAGGTAGTTCTGTCTAGACTTGCCCTTTAAATTCAAAATATGCAATATTTGCTTTTGATAGTTGTCTTGTGTTCTGATCTTTCCTTCTGGCACCTGCAGGTACTATTAAAATGGACATAACTTTTCAACACTCCTGAAGGCAGCTGGTCAGGAACATCAGAATTCTAATAGCTTGCAGTAGGAAAACACAACATTTAAGTAACTTAACCTGATGCCATTGATTCCAAGTGGTAGATAATGAAGTCATTCTCAATTAGTTGTACTGATACTTAATTAATAAAGGTCCCTCTAAGATTCAGAAATCAATGAGAAGTGTCGGTAGTCCCTGGAAAGGATACTTTCATTCTGGTCCAGAAAGCAAAACTTTTTTTGAAGTGAAAAAGATTTCCTAAGCCCTAGAAAGAACTCTTTTAACACCTGTTCTTCTTTCACCTGCTATTTTATTCCCCTGCATTCTTCCAATAGAATGTATTTCAGCCTGTTTGTGTCCTGCTGGCGCAGGGGCTTGCAAGGAGATGTAGATCATTGTGTTTCAGACATTACTGTGTGTTAAAGGACATTTAGGATCCCTAGGAAATAACACCACTCTGGTCCTTCTCTTAAATTATTCTTTACCCAGTCAGTAAGTGGACAGGCAAGTCAAAAGGTGAAGGTAAAGAGAAGCACGTGGTTGTTCAAGCAAGAGTTGTGCAGGATCACAGTGACCTTTAATAATTGAGCAGGGACAAAAGAGAATCAACCATCACTGGCATGAGCTTAAAAGGGTTCTGTGTTTTCCCAAGGTCACCATGACCTTGAGTAGTTGAGCAGTAGCAGCACAGGATCCATCATTAACGGTACACACTGAGAGGGCTCTGGAATTTTGGTGCTCTTTGTTACCTCTGACTGTAAGAAAATTGTGGAAACTTAGTAGTTTTACACCAAGATTCTATTCTTCATGTCCATGGCTAGTGTGGTAAGTTCCTGGTTTTGTTGAATTGTACTGTATTCAACATGTATTATCTTGAGTGAATGCTATTTTCTGAAGGCTATTCACAAAATATAAATGGATTTAGTATGTAAAATTATGAACTGTCACTACACTGAGGCTGTTAGTTCCTTGAGTTGGACCACAACTAAATGGAAATTAAATATTCTTATCAATAATACACTGGGGAGGTATCCTCTATTCTGAGATGCTGAGAGGGTTTTCTTTTTTTCTCCAACTGAAATATTTATTTCAACTAAAAAACCTAATCTCTTCACTGTCTCCAGAGGGCAAAATCATTGACTGCTATGTTTAGAAACTGTCTGTGAATTACAAGAGTCCATATAAAATGGAAAGAATGCTGATTGAGCGACTGATCAATTTTTACTTAATTTAAAATAAATAATGACATTGTAGCAGGTTGTTGCATTAACTTTAAAAAACCCTGACTCCTGAAAAAATAGCAGAACCAAATTTCTTTCTCCCTCTACAGGTTGGTTTCCAAATCTTACAGGCAGACTAGTTTTTGGTATGTGACTATATTTTCTTCTAATGTCTCAGTGATATGTCACACATGACATAAAGGTGTGATATTCTCAGCTACTAATGTATAGATCCTTCTTAGATTTCAGGGCTAGAATTGGCTGCTAGACCCCTGGCTTCTGGTGAATCTACCAACTCCCTTAATTCTGTTGGAGCTAGGACATGTAATTTTTTAAAAGAACAGCCATTGTTGATTAAGGGATTCAGGTCATGGACAATTCATCAAACCTCCAGGTAAGTTTCTTGTGGTAGCTGATTATTCTCACTGTAAAAAAATACATTTGCTTGCCTGTAGTTGGAACTGGCACATCGCAGCCTGGATAGACTTGTTGCACCAGACTTTATTGACTCCCATGGTGGGAATATACTCATCTCCTTGTGGACAAGCTAAGTAACTGTATCCATGTACTTTGCTTTCTGTCTTGAAGGTCTGTGTTCCCCCTCTGAAATAATTTATCTGTGCCCTGTCTGGCTCTTGCAAGTTCAACGTTTTTGCAGAAAGCTGATTCTGCTGGATGGTCCCCTGTTAATATATCAATGGTTTAGGTACTGCTCTGGCTTGGATTTCAGGTTCATTTACCAACAGCTGGGAATGTCACAAATGATTGTGTTTGTCTACAGGGAAGTGTATTTCTGTCAGAAAAGCCCAGAATTGACGACTGCTGTTTGATTCAAGTGCCTGAAAATTACCAATGACTTGATGTACACACACTCACACACTTTCTCCAATTCATTGGAAAAAAATCACTGAATAATATTCATGGAAGAATACATCCTTGTGGGGTGTTAATTGCAGGAATGGCCCTGCTCCGATTTTTTTCCCGATGCAGTCAGTTTTAATTAATTTTGAAGTGTGCTGTGTAGCTGTGCAGTTAAACCACTCTGAAGATGTTTGTTTGTACTTCAGAGTGGCTACTCAATGGTGATTTCCTGCCCCCCATTTAAAAAAAAAAAAAAAAAAAGGAAATTCATTATGTAATAGAGTGAAGAAGTCTAGACTGAATTCATATCTTGCTATGTGTTGACAGATGAATTTTGCCCCAGTGATAACTTTGCAATATTCTTGACCTTCCCAGCTGACGGGTCAGTTCGGACACAAGGCCAAATACAATTGTGACATGAACCAGTGTGGTGTCTCAGCTGTTAATGTCTAGAAACCTCTATATTAGGAAGCTGCTAAAGCTGTTCCCTCGGGGGGATGTGCAGTGGGGATTGTTCTTAACAGAGAAGCTTTTAACAGAGCAA
>WEKX01023113.1:1037619-1091410 GCA_013390025.1 Pitta sordida
TTCCAGTATCTTTGCTTAAACCACCTAGTGAAGCAAATAAATAAATAAATAAATAAATAGAGCATTTCCTGGTATTTCATACCAATTACTTGGTTGTTTCAGTATATGGTGTTCTTCATTAGAATTTCATGTATGCAAATGACAGCATCCTATTATCTGTTTACTTTCTTAAAGATTGTTTTTGTAAAATGAACATTTACTTAAATTGTTAAAGTACATTTCTTTAATTAAACATGTTGCTCTTGAATCTATTTGCTAAAGGAAAGGAGCTTTTTCATGTGCTAGTCCTCAGCTCTTCTTCTGGAGGTTGAAATAAAGAAGCTGTTAGAGGTTACTAAATCAGCATTGAGATTGGAACAGGCTACCAGTTCACTGAGGCTGCAGAATTGAATTAGTTACATATGTTTTATGTGGTGGTGCAGATGTGTGCACATCCTTGTGGCTACTTTAGTCTTGCATCAGTTTTAGTAATTGCCAGACATTTTTCTTCTAAGCCCGATGTCCCAAATCCCCCAGTTGATTCATGTGTAATTTAGTCATGCTGATTTAAGGAATCCTGGCGATGAAATGTACCTATAAACAAAAGCTTTTGGCTTTTTCAATTACTGACCCCTCTCCTTGGGCTAAAGAGTTGTTGTCTGAAGAAAATGATGACTTTGAAGGTGTAAAATCTGTTTCACTGTCATCTCAAGAAATTGCATGTTGTCTATCAAGCTTTAAAAATTCACTATTATTTTCTTTCCGCTCCTCTTTAGTTTGAACTTTGAAAATTGGTTCTATGTGCTCTTGCACTGGGAGCAGGGGAGTGGAAACTTGTGAGGGTGTAGAACATGGTTCCTGCTGGCACGTGGTGGAGACCATTTGTCCTCAGTCCATTGCAAGGTGTGTTGTTTGCACACTCTTCATTTAGTCAGCGACAGGACCAAGAATTTCAAACAAATTTGCCTAAGCCTTGTGGTGAATGTTAAATCAGGGAGGTAAGACCAGCTCCAGCACTAGGAGCTGTCCCAACACTGAAACTGGTACAAGTCAGTCTCTGGAATGTTCTCCCCCCCAAAACAAGCTACCAAAACACATAAGCACCCCTTTGCTATGTAATTACCTTTTAGCTAAGTAATTCCAAAGGCTTCTAGTGTGAAGTACTTCAAGTGTCAAAAAACTGTTCAGCAGCTTCAAATGTCAAAAGCTTTAAGCTTCATCTGTAATAAATTCTATAAAATCTTCTGAACAGTCTTCCTTATGAAGGCATTTTATTATTTATAGAGACTTTAAAGGGGTTTTGGAGGCAGGTTGATGAAATGTCATTGCTTTCACCTACCAAAGTAATTGTGTTTTAGTGAAGTAAAGCCTCCCAGTTGGAGAGGGGAAGTTGGCTGGTGCAGGAGGTTGGGGACTATGGATAAAATAGGGAGTAAACAGTGGAAAAAATCTGCTTTTCCCAAAGGTGTCAAGAAGAGAGGGAGCTAATGTGAAGAATTGTCATGAAGCTCCCAAGGTACTTCACTGTTCTTGATGCTTCTTCCTCAAAATCTAAAGATGTTGTCTGTGCTCTCTTGAAACAAAAAAATCAGTCACTGAAGTCAAAGCAGCAGAGGACGAAACCTGTGTCTCTCTGGAGCTGGATATCAGGTGTTGTTTAAACTTTGAGAATGTTCACATTATGTATTTGGTCTTCATGGCAGCGTTCAGCTTGTGATGTTTGTCATTTCTAGGACTTTCTGGTTTTACCTTGCTGCCACTGGGTGCTGTAGATGGATGGCAGAAGCCAAAGCTTTACTTCCTGGTATCCTAAGACCCAGAATTTTTTGGAAATGCATCTGTGCGTCTGACCATTGTTTTGCTTTCTCCTTTTTTGTGGTAGTTTTCCCACCTTTATATTTTGGCTTAGGAAGAAGCTAAAAATCTCTTTGCTTTTTGGTTGTAGTGGCCTGAGAGGCTGAGGGCAGCTCGGTGATGTGTGAGAGCTGGAGAAAGATGCCCTACTGTGCACCTGCATGGATAGGTCACATCCCAAAATAACATCGGGGACTTTGAAACTCAAACAAAAGTGCTGAGGCCACTATCACATTGCCTTCCATGAGGGGACAAATCAATGCTTCATCCTGACCGTCCTTTCTGAAGTTGTTTTTAGAATCTTGGTGTTTAGGGATCCCCTAAGACTGGGTCTTGTTTCCTCCTTCCCTCTTTGCAGCAGCCCCTGCCCTTCTGTCCTCCTCTCTAATGGGGTGTATCCAGCACAGCTCTCCAGGGCTTGGCTTTCACCTGAGACTTCGGCAAGAAAAAAGCTGCTGATTAGAGAACGGACTTGATTATTACCTCAATGGCCTGTTCATCTGCAGGATACAGATGTTTTAATCTCCTGAAGTGATTAAGGAGGCTAAATTTAGAGCTGCTTTTTATGATATTGTTAGTGTCAGTTTGCTTTCTTCCCTTTATTATCATAAATACTAAAGAGCTGTTTTACCTTTCCTTTAAATGCTGGAAGGCTGCAGTGGGAAAAGAAAGTAGCCAGCACTACGTGCTTTGAAAAATAAAGAAATTACATTGTCCTGAAGCTGTGATTCCTGTAATTTATCATGTTATTTGGGCCACACATGTTGTGGGGAAAAAAAATAAATTAGTTTCTGTAAGAATGAGGACAGTTGTATCTGTGGGGACTCAACTGACAAATGTCACCTTAAGCATTATAAAAATTGCCAAGAAATGCAAGAAATTATGTAATTAGCATGAGAAAAGTGTGTGTGTGTGTATATATGGAAAAACCTTTAAATCTTCTAAGAAATGTGTTGGATTTATTACAAAGCTGCTCTTGGATTACCAACTCCAAGTATTAAATTGTAAGTAAACCTCTTTTTTTACATCAAGAGTCTGCCTTCCATCATAGTTTAAAAGTAGCAATTTTAGAATCAGTTTTTCTGTTAACTTCTACATTTTAAGCTGTTTGGGTGATATTTTAGTGACAGATTTATCTGTAAGACTGCAAACAGAAATGTAAGCTGCTACACAAGAAAATGAAAAGCTGATTTCTTTTTAAGTAAAGCTGAGTTTCTGAAATGATTCCATCACTTCAGCACTACGGAATTTAAAGAATAAACCAAAATGCTAATTAGACCCTTGATTCAAAATTGGAAACTTAGAAGCATTGATACTTGCTTGAAAGAAAATTCTTTGAGATCAGTGGAACTTTTGAATGGATTGCCAGGTCAAGCTTTACTGTGAGAAATGACTTAATTAATTAATTAATAAGCTTTGGAGTGCTGGCTTTCCAGGCAGGTGAGCTCACCCCCTACTTTAGCTGCTGGCACCGGCTGTGGATCATTTACTTCCTTTAACTAGACATCTAATAATTTCAGGAACTCAAACATTTGGAGAAGGATGACGTTGAGCACTTCATAGGGATTTGACTTAATTTCTGGGTTGGTTTTTTTTTTGGAGCAAGGTTTGAGGACGAATATTGGTGTCACTATTTGGAATGTTCCTTCAAAGAGAGATTTTCATTCTAATGGGGGTTAGGATTGAACGTCCATTTTGCACAAGTTCTTCATTCTCCTCTTTTGTTGCTCTCTATGAAAAATTGAGATAGTTTGGAAAGCCTGAGTAAACGTTTGGAACTATTAGAGCAAGACAATCTTGGCATAACTTATTCAACAGCAAAGGATTGGTTTGTGTCTGATCTTTGGGCAGCGCTCTACCTGTGTGATGTCTTTAATGGGATCACTGTGCACAGACCTCATCTTCATAAAAAAGACTCCATCCATCTCTGAAGCGGTGAGCCAGATGCAATCAACTTTAAAAAAAATAATTCAGAGTAATAGCACATTTTTGAGCGATAGAATGCCTAACCACCTTTTTCTTTTTTTTTTAAGGATTCGTCTATATAGGTATGACACTTGCATTTATCAAAAGACAGAAGAATATGCTAAACAAACAAAAAGATCCCTTAAAAAAGCATGTTTTAAAAAATAAAATATATATGGAAATGGTTAATGAAAAAAAATGTGAGAAATTAGATAAAATTCTCAAAAATCCCAGTTCCTTAGGTCATGGCTGTCCAGATACTTCAAGCGGGTTGATCACACCATGTGCTGCAGTCACAGCTGGGCACTGAGGTCTCTCTGCTGCTGTTGGGTGTAGAAAACTTTGTGTTCTGGAGAAATAGCACCACATTTACAGAGAAATCCTGACCTTCATGTATAGTTTTTAGATGGTTCATAATTTCTGTAGTCGCTCCTCTTTTGGTAACTCATGGATTTTCTGCCTCTGTGCTATTTACAGTATCACAAAAATTAAATTGTCCTAAGTTGTTCTTTCTTGCTTTTTCTTGCTCTCCATAACTAATGAGGGCATGTTTGCAAGGTCAGGATGCGAAGAGAATGCACTTTTTCAAGCAGAGGCTCTGATTTGGCCTAGGAAAGCACTTGTCCTTTTCAGTCGTGGGGAAGTTCCACTTATATACATGGTCCCTGAATTGTTCTGTAACACAGGGTGGATGTGCTCTCATCCTGGAAGTCTGGTGCCTGTTTCATTGCTTTGCTGAAGGGGAGAGAGCATCTTGTGCACATTACAACAGAATCAGGTTTTTCCTCTTGGAGTCCTGGACGTGGTGAAGAAAGTCATGTAACCATCTGGAAGAGCAGCAGAGGTGTTCTAAGGAAGTGTATCTTGTATTTATCTGCTTAGTGTATGGGGAAATAGTAGCAAGAAGTTTTTTAAGAAGTTTGTGGCAAACTTCTGCAGGCTCTGATGAGGTGACTTCTGTGATTCCTCTGCTTGAAAAACGATGCAGGTGCCTCTTACATCTTAGCTGTGGTTACAAACTGCTTGTTGTGCTTTCCCAGCGCTTGCCTTCTGCAGCTTTCGGTCTTCATTTTAAAGTCTCTTTAGGTTTCTGCATACTGGGTTGATTTCTTTGTTGCATTTAGAGACAAATGTCCTTCCACAACACTTGCAATGGTGTCAAGAAACGGCTCGTGTCTAAGGTCACCACTGCTCCAGTTTTGGTGTTCATCTCCTCACAGGTTAAAATGAATTTGTAGTTACTGAGTCAGCTAACAAGAGAGCATTTGGTTGTGTTGGAACTCAGTTGACTAAATGAGATGGATACTGAGTGTACAGGTGCAGGATGATATGTTAGATAGTCAAAGGAGCACCACCTGGTTTCAGTATTTGCTGATCTACGGATCCATTTTATTACTCGTGTGGCCAACAACATGCAAATATGTGTATTAATGGTTTCTGTGTCATAAAAATGGCATATTTATAACTTTGCACTTCATAGGGTCCATAGAATCTAGTTAGCAGGTTGTGCTGCTGGAAAACAAGATCACAAATCAATTACTTCTTGCTTGACACCGTTTAGATCTCTTTGCTAAGATCCTTGTTCAGCTGACACCGTGAGAGTGAACATCCCTGTGAAGGTGACCTATTATTCACAGAGAACTGCAGGCTAATAACAGCTTTGATCATTGAGAAATCTATTATTTTTTGACCTGCAAGACAGCCTAAATAGGGCAGTTCTGTAGACTGAAATTTATAGGCTTATGAGATGTAACATTCAAGCCTTACTTATCTGGAGAGTGAAGGACAATCCTACGTGCAGAATGAGAGGAGTTTTCATCCAAACCCTCTCCTTTGCTGCAGCTTATGCCTTAGGAAGGCAAAATGCAGAAGAGCAGATTTCTGGAAAGCAACTGCAACATTCTTAGCAGAAGTAATTTATCAAAATACTGCTTTGAAAAATGGCATGAATCCGGTGGTACTGAGCCTTCCTTGTAGTCTGTGAAAGGAAAGATCAAATCTGCTTTGGTTGGTGCAGTTCAAAAGCTCTTTCCAGATTCTCAGAGCAGATTTGAGTCTCACAGTATTCTGTCGTCTTTGAGTATTGAGATGATCCTCTGCTAATTGGAAAGTGTCTGGCCACACAATTAGGCTGTGGAAATTACTAGAGTTGCCATATGGCGAGTCACTTTTGCTCTTAGAATTTTTGTTTTTCAGTGTATGTACTTTTCTCACAGAGTAATAATACTTAGATATTTACTGTTTATTTTTTTCCTCAGGTTTAATATCGCAGCAGAAATCTATAGCTGACATTCATCATGTTATTAAGCAAACATTTCATATGAGGCATGGTTTGGTTTTTCTTTGAGTGACATGACCATACTTTCTTTTAAAACTCAGTGCAAATAAAATTTCTGGATTTAATATTCCCTTGGTTTGATATTTTTCTTTTGCCTCTGCTGTTGAATAGGGAAGTCAGTTTAGGTCCTTATTATTTAATGTTCATTCAGGGGTGATATCTGGAAAATCCCCTATTTAGAAATTAAATATGGCTCTCATATGATAACAGGTGCTTAGGATCTAAAGCAAAATCCAAAGAAGTCAGTAATGAGATTGTCCTTGCTTTTATACATCCATTATTCCTTGCTTGAGTAAAAACTTTAAACAGATCTTTTCTCAGAGTTGGACTCTGCACTTCACAGTAAAAGCATTTATTTGTGCTGTGCCTATTACTATTTCTTTGCAGTGGTGTGATGATATCCTGGAGTTAACATGTCTTCCTGCAGTTAAAGGTTGGAGAATTTTTGGGTGGTATAAAATTGGGAGCATCTGCTCACCTAATGTTCTGTCCTGAATATTACAGCCCTTTAACATGTGCTCCCCACTCCACTGGCCCTGGCAAGAGGACTTTGGCACAGTCTGAGGCTCTGGGTTTCCTGGGTCAGGGGCCGAGAATTTTACTTTTTTTGGGGAGGTATGCCTGGTATTTCTCCGGAGTTATTCCACTTCAGATTTTGGATGCTGCTTCCTGTTACATTTCCTATATTAGTTTAGACGTGCATATAATGCCTTGCATTTTTTTCATTTATGGAATGCTGTGCACTGTGACCATCACTGAATTGTTTGGAATTGAAGACTGAGTTAAGGGTATTTTTAGGTGATGGGACTACAGATATCTAAGCAGAAATAGGTGTAGATATTTCACTAAGTGCTGCAAAAGCCTGAATCCTACATTTCTAGTACATCAGAACTGGAAAATGTTAAAGTATGTATGGAAATAGATTTTCATTACCACAAATCTTCCTTCAACTCATTGGTATGCAACCACCAAGTAATTAAATGTAATTGAAGTGCTGTGCCAGAGGATGTGTGATCCAAAAGTAATTGCTACTCATGTACAGCTCTGTAGTGTGATCTAGAAGCTGAACTTAATTGTGTATTTGACCTGCACAAACCTAGTAGCAGCTGCCATTTTCTTACACTACACCCGAAGTTTGAATTCTGCTAATTAGCCAATATTAAACTAATAATGAAGGAGCAATAGACAATACTGAATATACTTAAGAAAATGTTAAGCTGTATTGGATGAATGTGCATCATTCCAACCTACTATAGAAGCAAACCATTTTCTCATCTGGTTTTATAACTAAGAACATTCAAGGATTCCAGGAGTTCTTTTAGTGATGTGATACATGTCTAAATTCAGGTTTTCTGTGGAAATGCTGCTGGATCTAACCAAATAATCTTCTATAATAAGTGAGGTGCTCTATATCCTCTGTGTGGTGTTTCGTAGTTTATATTTTAGACTGTCTTAGATCAAGTTTAATTTATTAAATTGGACATTCTTGCTTGTGCTGCATTTGAGCCTTTATAAGTACTTTGTAAGTAGAAGGAAACTCCTGTTCTGCAACAGCAAGTCCAAGACTGATTAGAAACAGAGAAATCTTCCTGACTTTGGCTGTGTCTTTACTGGCAAACAAGAAGACCCAGATCGTGCATCTTCAGAGCAAAACTTAGTGCCAATGACCCACTGAAAGCACTGACTTCCTTCAGAAACACTGAGGCACTTGAGTACCTTTGGAGTTGATTCAATTTTACATCAAAGTCGCTTTTCTTGGATTAAAATAGTCTTTCATCCCCAAGTATAGCAGGAGCTGCCTGTCGTTGTGATGTTGTTGATAATGGTGTTCATGAGAAAAGGAAAAACAAAATCTGGTCAGGATCATTTGCCAGTCTGTGTGACAGAGTTCTCAGGTTTGTCATCTGTTGGCTATTTTCAGAGTTTTTAGCTTGGGAAGAGGCGAGAATGTAAGTCTTGTGTCCAAATGAAGACTCGAGACAAAACAGCATCCTCAAGAGTTTTGCTGAAGCAGTTTTAGCCAGGCAGAGGTGGTTCCTCACCTCAGCATGTCACCTAATCAGAGGTGAGGAGGGTGAGGGCAAGAGGCATCTTCCCTGGTTTAATCTGCACGGCTTTGCTGCAAAAAAAAAAAGAGAAAGGAAAGGTGAATGGAAACAAGATAATGGGAGCAGAGAATAGATTTGAATTATAATCCCTGCTTCAAGTGTATCTTCCATGATTATTGCTTTAAGCAGTAACCACTTGTTTCCAGCATGGACTGGGCTTCAATGTGTGTCTGTTCCTCGTTGGAGATGACTCCCTGTGACTTTTTGTAAAAGGAATCCAAAGATGTGGTGTTTGAAAGGGATTTAATTACAAGAAGTCACTAATGGTTCATTGCCTCCTGGAAATGAAAGGTGTAATTGCAAATCTAATGTGTTCATGCCTGAAACTTCAGCAGCCTTAGTGTCTGGGATGGAAATTGCATAAACTCCCTTTTCAGGGCAGTCTGGTAGATGCTGATTTGCTCGATGGATGTCTTCCCCTTGGCCACATATCTGTCCCTGGGCAAATTCTTATGATACTGGTGATTCAGTAGAAATAATGATGGCTACGTTGTGCTGCTCCGAGAAGTTAGGTCATTCTAATGATGACTCTGAATATGTGGAAGGAAAAAAAAAATCCAGTCTTGCCCTCAGAGCTGTTTCGTATCCTGTAAATACTGGAACTTGTAGCTGTAATCCAAATAACTGCCACAATTAGTGTATCCAGGAGAAATAACATTTATGGTTGCAAATACTCATGGACAGTGGCTTTTGAATGCAGGAGGCTAAAAAGGGTGTGGATTTTACTCAGCTACTATCATGATTTGAAAACGGCCGTTTAAAGAAGACTGGGGTTTATTTTGGTGTTGGAAAAGCGTGCCTTAAAGTTTGGTTTGCTATTTAAAGCATAATATTTTCCCTATCTTGTACCTTTCACTGCTGTGTTTGTTTTGGCTGTATTCTGCTGCTTCTTGTTTCTAAAATACATGGGCAGTGCATTGACAAGATCTGTCAGTGTAAATCTGAGGATTTTAAAACAATTTTGGAGTGCTGATCAAAAGAGTTAGCATATGCTTCCAAGTCACTTTAGATTAAATATGCTGCAGTGTCTACTGATTTCAGAATGTCAAATCTGACATTAAAGTTGGATGGGAAATGAGTTTCTATTCTGGGGAAAAAAAAATTAAAAAAAAAATCCCCAAAGTCTTCTTGAATTCAAACTGAGGTGATGCCAGTGATGGAACCAAGAGGCTGCTGAGTGATGGAACTTGCCTCACTCTGATATTGAAAATTTACTGAAGAACCCTTAATTATTCCGATTGAAAACTCCAACATGTAAAACTATGATCAGAAAGCTCAGCAGTAGCTTCTTCCATCCCAGTTTCCCTGAGTTTTGTGAATGGAGGCTGTTCCTAGAAACTTGGCCTGGCTAGAATATGGTCATTAATGAAGTTTCCAGATTTGTCCTTGAAATGTGGTGGAAACTTGTATCAATATTCCTCCTAAATTAAAGCCAGATAAAGATAGTTGTGCCTCAGAGTCTTCAGGAACTTGACTTGCCTCTGAAGAGCAGGAAGTCCAAATCTGGGTGTGTTTTATTTAATTCCTGTCAGGCACACGAACATCTCTGTATGCCAGGCAGTGCCACAGGTTACTTTGGCAAGCCAGTTCTTTTTTGTGCAGGAAATGTCACACATCATAGAAATAACTAAACTCGGCTAAGGCTGGAAAAAGATCTGAATCTGCTCTTCCCTCTCCTGTGCAGGAAAGAGGCACTGGAGTTTCCTGGTTATTCTGGAAAAATACTGTGTTTTCTGCCCAAGACACTGTTTCTTACACAGCGTTTCTTTGGCTCTCCTGTTACAACTTGTTTAGTTGAGACCAATGCAATTAGTACAGTCTTGAACATTGTGGTAATAGCTTGAGTTTATCATTTCCCAATTAGCTCAGTGAGGAGAGAGGTAGTGTTTGCCTCTGGCATTCTTATTTTATTAAGTTGTATTCAGTGATCACCAAGCTAAAGGCTCAGGAAGAAGCACATCCGAGTCAACTCTGTCATAAGGCTGGGCTGGCTAAGATCAGAATTAATGCATTTTTTAATTTTCCTGGCACTGCATGCTGCTGCTCATTATTTCCTGCTGGTCACAGCATCTGAAATTGCTTTTTGGTCTGCATGGTACTAGAAAAATCCGAGTAGAATGGAATGAAGGGGTAGGTGTGAAGCATGAGCACCGTGCTGTGACTTACCTTCCCTTGTCACAGGCAGACTGGGCTGTCTGCGGTGAATCATCCCTCTGCAAAACTCAAACTCATGGCTCAGGGAAAACAAACAAACAAATGACTAAAAGCAGAATGAAATAGTGACTAAATGTCATGAATGACTACGAAAGATTTTAGGTTGTGCCCTTTTACTGCGGGATCAGACTTGTGGGTGCAGCAATTGCCACCCCCAGTGAGACTGAGGGGAGCCAAGGCAGCCCCTGGCTCTGGGCTCCCATGTGCCCAAAAAATGCCACCCACAGAACCCACACAGTGCAGGAAAGCAGCTCTCTGCACTAAAGCCTTGGAAACGGGCATTTCTGCTTTCAGTTCAGCTGTGAGGAGGCTCCTTGGTGCTTTCATGGAGGGCAGCATTGATTTTTGTGCCTTTCTTTCCATAGATCTGTGCTTGCTGTACCCCTCAAGCTCACTGACCCATGTTATCTTACGGGAGGAGTCTTCCTGCTTTCCACAGACACTTGGAGTGTGAGTTGTACTCGTCTGATTTATTAGTAAAATAGAGAAATTAAAGCACCTCATTTCCAAATCTGGAGCGGGGAAATGCATGTGTAAAGGTTGGGAACATTTGATAGTCACTCCTTGGCCTCTTGGCTTTTATTGCATAACCTCAGGCTTTCTTTGTCATGGGTTTTGGAAGGAAAAGCAATTTGGAGTGAGCATGGAAATTCGGAGGGTAGCATGGACAAAGCCTTGCAATACTGCAGTGCAGGGGCACTGTGAGTAGGAGAAGCTAAATTGTCTGTAGAGGGCAAGTGCAGGAGGTGTTTTTAGCCCAGTCCCTGGTGAGGAGCAGGGCAGGAGAGCAGGGACTGTGACACAGGCTGTGCCTTCCCTAAGGGGAGGCTTGTTTTCACAGAATCACAGAATCACAGAATATTATGAGTTGGAAGGGACCCACAAGGATCATCTAGTCCAACTCACCATCTAGCACCCGTAAAGAGACCGAGAGCACATCGCAGAGCATAACACCAACCTAGATCCCTCACAGTCTAGCAAGCCACTCCGAGACGGAGGGGGCATAACGTCATCCAGCCCTACATCTCCCGGCTAGACCATGTCACTAAGTTCCTCGTCCAGTCTTCTCTTAAACTCCTCCAGGGATGGTGACTCCACCACCTCCCTGGGCAGCCCATTCCAGGGGAGGCTTGTTTTCCTTGAGATGAACTTCTGCAAACTTTGATAACAGTCCAGTGGCAGACAGCTCCCTGTTTCATGCTTCTCAGGTACTTAGTCAGGATGGTGTCACAGCGGAGAAGATACAAAAAAACCTGTAATTGGAAATTACTCAAAAAGCTGTCACTTTTTTTCCTTTTTTTTTTTTTTCTTATTTTAGACCATGTTGATGCTGAGAAAATAGGGTGAACTACTTCTGTCTTTTTGATAAATTCCTACCACAACCTTTTTTTTTCTGTGCTGTTTGCTATTCGTGGCGCTGAAATTGAGCCTCTTCTTAGGTGAAGACTGGTTACTTTAAAACTTGATTGCATAGTATTTGTAACAGAAGTATTTTATGGCTCAGCAGGAAAAAAAACAAACCCTAAACAATTATTGCAACCTTCTTTCCACAGAGCATGGCTGAATTTTATCAGATACAGTGTGATACAAGCTGTTGTGAACCATCCAGTCATCTCCATAAATTAGACCCTCTACAAAAAAGGAGTTTTCAAAGCCAGCACGTAGCTTTTTTTTATTTAGTGAGAGCAGATAAAATAGTTGGGTTTTAAGCCAACAGTTAACAATAATGTATTTTATGTTTAGCCAGTAGAATAAATACCTAAAATCTAAATTATTAAGAAACATTAAGCTATATGTTCAAAAGTGGTCTTGATGTCTAAGGTTTCAAATCTCAGTGGAAGGGAGGCGATTTTGTATTCCCAAGTCAATTTGCTCCAGATCTTCAAATGTGTTTGGGAACCTTTTGCCTTTGACAGTAAAATAAAATTTTTGTATCTATGTAATTAGGTAAAAATCTTTCTATGAAGTTCTTACCTGAAGAAAAGATAAGTTAAAGTTTAGATTAAAAGGAAAAAAAAAACCTGCAGCCTGTATGGTGTAAAAACTGACTTTCTACTCCTGCATCCATTATTACTTAGTGCCAGAGCCTTTGCAGTGTCACAGTTTTATTGGATTCCAGAACTCGATAAAAATCGAGGGGTTTTTGACAGCTCTGGTGAAGGGAGTTTAAACACTAAGGTTTCAATAGATGTTACATAATTTTGTTCCTTTTTGTACTTTCAGCACTGCATGAAGGTGATGCCTTTCTGGAGAGAAAGGGACAGAAAGTCCTTCTGCCTTTGGGGAAGTGTGATAATGCACAAGGAGCACAGGAAAAGGGGGTACTGGCCACTCCAACACTAACAAATGTGCTGATGTTAACAAATTTCTTTAATTCCGGTAGTGCAGGTAAATGTTTTAATCCTATGAGCTTTATTTTTTTTCCCCCCCACCATTTGAAATAATTGTGTCATATGGAACTATGTGTCTAAATAATTCAGCTGGATCTGTGTATAACAGCACAGGAAATCTGGAGGGTATCAGCTCGTAGGACATTTTTGCTGGGTTACAAATGCAGGAATGCTTTCCTGGGACTTGTGTTTAGGGAAAGAGTTAACAATCACACTCCTAAATTTGACTTGCGATGTAAAATCTGCAGTTTCAAACAGAGCTAAGTCCCTGGGTGAGGGATGCTTTGTTAAATCCCAAAGCTAATCCTCCAGATGCACCCTCCCAGATGTATTGATTTTTCTTTAAGAAGCTGCCATGCATCCCTAGGAAGAGGTCTTTGCTTTTAAACCTTGATCAAAGACATTCACTGTGGTACATGCAGGTAAAAATTCTGTGGAGTTTTTCCCTCTGAGTCATCAGGCTAATTTTGAATTTGTCTCGACAGTAAGGGAATGATTAAGCAGAAAAAAGTTGTAAATAGCTAAGTTGGTTTTTTTTTTCCTTTCAGTGAATGGGATTTAGTGAAGGAAATAAAATAAAGAAAGCAGAGAGAACAAGCAGCTGATGGCTGAGTTACACATTGCATTCAGGATAAATACCTTTGCAAGACAAAGTGAGAAAGTGGCCTCATCTGGAGGTCACTGCACTTAATGAAACCAGTTCCCAATTCTTTGGGCCAACAATGAGTTTGTACTTCCACGACTCAGTCATTTCTAAAAGTATTATTTGCAATATTTAACATCCTGATAAGGCCCCTCAGTTGTAGGGAGAGCATTTATTTATTCTTAGGCAGGTTTGTACAACACTAGTAATCATAAATCTGTTGCATATTCCTTCTCTTAGTTGCAGGGGTGATAGCAAATAGTTGTGAAAATGGAAGGCGAAAAAAACCCCAAATGATTTGCCTTTCTTCTGGGCACTGGGTCACTTATTTTGATCAAACCAGTAAAACCTTTTCAGGGAATAATTTACAATATTTCGTTCAAGTGACATGTCCTCAGCTCCTCTTTTATATGTACCAGTCTGCTTTATAGTCAAGTCTATAATGTTGTATTTATTTCTCAGATCTGAGTGCAAGCTCTCTTTCTGAAAACAACCGTGGGAAGAGCAGTATAGAGTATAATTAGAGAGAATCTGAAAAAAAAAAAAAGCTGAATATTTTTCCCAGTGCTATGCAGGATTTTAGAACTGATCCAACACATTTCTGCCTGAGTGAAATATGGAGCTAGTCAAAGGTCTTGCACTTGAAGACGGTAAAGATGAGACAGGTGAAAAAGAAAATAAAATCACGCTACAGTCTGTAGCTGCCACCAGTCTGTAAACTTAAATTCAAATTGATATTTGCCATATTGCAAAGCACCCTAAGGCTTGTTATGTAAAACAGGGCTGTGTTTCCAGCCTACTGGGGGCTCTCTGACTCCACAGTTTAATGCTCAGGCAAACAATGCCCAGGAATGTACTGCAGCTGTAATTTTGGTATTCTTTCCATTGCTCAGTGCATGTTGGACAGACAGCACAGTGATGCAGGTGTTAAAGCTGTTAAATGAGGTTTGAGGCCTGCTGTCAATAACAGGTGGGCTCTATCATTGATGCCATTTGATCACGATAATACAGTCACTGATCATTTGAATTATTGGGCTCTTCCAGAGTAAAGTGTAGCAAGTTGTTCAGGCAGGCTGAGATTTACTTGCTAAAGATGTCCTGATTTTGAATGTTCTTATTTAAAGATGATTCAGGATTCAGCAGGGTGCTGACAGAAGCCAGTGAATGCAGGTCCCTGTGGTGGGAGCACTGTCCCCTCCGCAGTGTGTTCAGCCACTTGTCCAAACACAGCTCATCGACCAGGTTGTTTGCAGAAGGAAATAGCTCACCAGGGCTGACAGCTGCTTGGAGTGCTCTAAAGATCATGGCATTAGCAGTTTTCCATGCTGCCTTTTCTTGTTTAAAGAGAAATCCTAATCCCAGCACAGGCGCCCTCTTTGTGGTCAGTGCTTAAATATTTACACCTGAAAGAATACACCGAGCATCTATATCATTAAAGTATTCAAGCTCTAGAAACTTGTGCCTCAAACTGTTTTGAAAACATGTTTCAGTCCTGCTGTTGTCAATGTCCCATAGTGTTTCCTAAATAAAGATTGGGTTGAATTTGGGATAAAGGAAAGAAATGCACCTTAATGCAGTAATTCTGGTGCACTGTTCCATGGGTTTGTGCATTTGGAGCACCTCAGCTGATGATTCACTTACTGGGTCAGACACAGCTGCTGATATTTTTGTCTCCAGAAGTCACTTTCTGAGCCTCAGCCTCAAGACACATCCGAAGGCAGTGGGAATCACTGGAATGTGTTCTTGGTATGGTATTAGTCTCGTGTCAGTGAAGTTTCCCTCTGTTCTTTAAGACACCAGGTTCATCCACTCAGAACCTTGTGCCTTAGAGCATCTTTGTTTGTTTTGCCCCCAGCATATCTGCTTTTCCTGCTTGTTATATTAAGTAATTATTGCCTTTTATATTTCTCCAGCACCTAATAAAAAACTCTTAGCAGATTTGGTCCATCCACTTGCTGGAGCACTGACTTTTGTATATTCACAGGGTAAAGCTTAAATTTTACCTTGTACTTCTGGGGCCAAGTTATCACCCAGTAGAAGCTCTTGGGATGCCCCTGCCTTGTCCCACTTTCTACTCTTCCACAAGGCAGGGTCACAATCCTAAGGGAACTTTCCCAACAGGATCAGGAGCTTTTAGACAGTAATTGCAGTTTGTAGGTGACAGCATAACATCCGACAAAGAGGAGTCCTGAGTTGTCCTACTGGTAGCATTTGGTTTAGCTCAGTTCCTCTTCTCACCTGAGATGTCTGCAGTGGAGGCTGTGCAGTGAAAACCTTGTAAAACAGGCTCTTGTGGTCTGAATTGTAGTATTCCTTTCTTCTGAGTCAGCTAGGAAAAAAAAAACCAACAAAGAAAAAATCTATCGGCCTTTTTTCTGCCTTCTGATTCTGTCTGCTCTGAAATCAGCAGATGCAGAGACACTTGGAACAAAAAATAAGGAAGAGACAGTTGGCCTTTTCCTTTATTTCTAAGTACAATAAGGATTGTATTCCTTCTGGGAGTGTAGAGGAGACTAGTGGAGATCTGATATCCCTGTGATGATTTCCAGTGTAACTCAGTTATCAGCTCTTCCTATCTAAGGTACATGTTGTGACTGTTGTGGGCTCAAAGATGCAAATGCAAAATTTCTCATATAGCTTGTGCTGCTGTCAAGGTTTACAAGGAAATTCATAGTAAATTCTAATAAATCAATCTTCCAGCTGCTTTCCTTCGTGGGTCTGGTGCTATTGCAGCTTGGGCAACTCTTCAGACCTATGCTACTGTTGAGATTTTCTTTCCATGGTACTATGTGTGTATTTTCTTATTCTTTGAATGTAATTTCTGTGTTGAATTTCCAGACCTCTCTTTATTCTTCATGATTTTCATGTTACATTCATGCTAAACTTCCACAGAACCTGTAGTACTTAACTCCAATAGTTTGTGCAGTCAACACCTGAACCTGATTCCTAAAGCATTTCAGAGTTGGTTATATGTATTTAGGATAGGGATGCCTGTAATTTATTAGAAAACAACATCCCAATTATCAAATCCACTTCATTTTCTATTTCCCAGTAATTTTTCATCTGTGCTCGTGTAGCAAACCTTTGATGAAAAACATAAGATGAATTTTTGAAACACGTTCATGTTCTTTGTCTCTGAAAGTCAAAGAAATCTCACTGGACTGTCCCATTCATTTTATTTATGTCTTTATTTATACTTCAAAAATATCTTTTCATCTTTTAGCTGTAGTAACAACTTCTGGGTTATCATCCTCAACTGCCCTGAGATTTGAGACATTTTCCAATAACTGTTACTCTGTTTGCAAATCTGTCATTTCAATTGAAACTCTCAGCTACTACAACTCAAATATTTGTATAGGAATAAACGTCTGTAAATCCAAGATAGGTTTCCTGAAGCAATACAATGCCGAATTACGTGCTGACCAGTCCTAAGGGAGGACAAGAGAAGCCTTTCCCTGTTCTGTGGCTGTGTTTGGAACTGGCAGGCTGGGGACAGTCTGGTGAGGAGATGAGTGAGAGGTGTTAAAAACCTGCCTTTGTTGGGGCAGATTACAGAGGGTAGACAGAGTCTTTTCTGATACGTGAAAAATGGTTTAGGTGTCAACATAAGGATCATCTGTGGCATTAAATAGCTTTTAAAATCTGAGGAATGTTCTTGTTAGCTGTGGGTAAGAGGCTTCAGGAGGCTTTACTGCTGCTCCCAGCCACCAGATCTCAGTAAATCAACTGACCTTTCTGTGCCTTGATTTTCCTTTGCATGACTGTTGAGTGGTTGTGGCTCCTTCAAAGTGATGCAGAGGTAGAGGGTGTGCAAGGTAGAAATTGGAAGTGAGACTGGCAATTTGGAAATAGTTCAGAACCTGCATTGCTTGTGAATAACTCCTCCTCCTCCTCTTGCTGTGAAATAAGCAGCAAAACGAGAGGGAGTGTGCAGTGTGGTTTAAAGTTTTTGTGGGATGAACCAGTTTGGAACGCTTTGTCCGTGCAAAATTCATACCATGTGTTCTAGCAACCTTTATTTTGTACCTTGCCAGAAATTGCTTAAATATACTGTGATTCTGCTTTCTGTTGGGGTTGGGAGCGGGGTGGTTTCACAGCCATTGTCTTACAAATTGTAGAATAATGCTTTTTAGTGATTTCATTGTTGAGAGACCAGAACATCTGAGAAATAAGCTTGTGAATGTGCACCTTAAGTCCCTATAAAAAAAAAAACCCAACCCAGGAAATTATTTTTATATAATATATCTCCAGTGGGACAGCACTTTAGCAATGTGCTCATGCAATTCATCACTGAGGTGACAATACTCTAATGATGTATTACTAATACATCACTGGGATGTTTTCACAGCGCTGATGGATTGGGGATCATAAAGCACAGAGAGGGACAGCAGACGTGCAGACTGAAGTGCCTGCAAAGCCCTTCCCAAGGTATTTTCTTGAGAGAAGTTGTCAGCAGGGATGCTGACGCTCTTCCACTCGTGTGTGCAGTTGTGTGTGCATCCACACGTGGGGAAGGGGGGCCATGCCATGAGGATTCCTGGATTTGACAACAGACACTGCAGGCCTCTGTATGTCTTCAAATGGTGCAGAAACTCTTGATAAATGCTGATGGTCTGGCCTTTAGAACAACTGTAAATGCATGGGGTTATTTACTTTCGATTTTTAATGCCTCTGGAAGGTGCCATGAAATGTCTGAGTCTTGACATCTCGGTGTGCAAAGACAGGGGCCATGTGATGTTCTCACAAATGTCATAAAGGGATAAAAAATGCTCTGTGTCCCTGGCAGGACATACTGCAGCTTTTCTGCTACCAGCACATGGCTACACTTGATAACACAAACTTTCTCCTAATTCTTTGGATATTGCTTTAAAAATGATTCAATGAAATTATTTTTTTTTTCACCATGATGATTTCTGGGACCTTCTGTGCATTGTCCATAGTATCAATAGTACACTTGAAAATAAAGCAAATAGGCTTTTTTTTAGGTTCCTAGTACCTTCCCCATCCCTCAGAAAACTCCCTAAACCCAGCCTGGGTAACCTCCAGGACAACATCCTGGGAATGAGCGCCCTGTGATCTGACATGAGTTTGAGGCAGGGATTCCTGTGCTGATGTTGTGTTTGTTGCCACCTCGCTGTTACCTGATGTTCTCCCGATTGTTTGTTTTCATCTCTCTACAATTACATCGTTACTTCCTGGAGAGGCAGCAGCTTTCTCTTTGTGTGAGAATTGTATTAGGCAGCTGCTCCTGCTTGCAAACATTGCAACAATACAAATTATGGCAAGTCTTTGCCATTGGCTTGAATTCAAATGGGTTTTGACTTAAGTGTTTTGCAGAACTGAGTTGATGCTCATGTTGAATAGAAAGGGAAGGTGATGTCAGTGATATGAAAATAGATTTTTTTCAATATCTTATGAATCACCTTTGGTAGGATGAAATGCATTCTGAACGTGGGACTCACAGCCATGAGTCAGTCAAGGAAGGTTTAACCCTTTTAAACGCGGTCTGGGTCACCCCTCCTCGATGAACTCTGACTGACAAGAGTATGGAGGCCTTTAATTGCCACAAACCCTCTGCCTGAGGGCAATAGTAAATCATGACCCACTTTATGACCGAGAACAGAAGGTAGAGAATTCAGCAAGGGCTGGAACATTATGATGTTTTATGAATGCTTGATCAGCCCTGCAAAAGGCTGCTGGGGACCAGAAATACTCAGTTTGGAGCATTTTTCAAATCTAGGACCAAATTCTTGCCTCTAGGACTGCAAATACCTTCCGTTGCCTTCCCTGGATTGTAGCTATTAGTAATACAATGAAAGTGAAGTTGAATGTTGATCAGTATTTGGGGTTAGGTAACCAAAATCCTGGTTTGTGCCCCCTCCAGTCCCTGCTTGGGGGTTCACAACTACAGATGCAACATCCAGTCCACTTATTCGTCCATTTATTGGAACTTCCACATGCAATTCAACATCAGTTTAAAAGCCATGTGTCTGCAGAGACTGGGCTTTGCTGAGGGGTGGTTCAGGTTTCTGTTTCTACTCTGCTGGATTTTTATTGTGCAAATGCATTTGCTTGGAAAACTTCTGGCCCTTCCCCTCCTGAGCAGTCTGGCCCTGTCTCTGTGGCATTGTGGGATCTGGAGACATGTTTTGCTTTATGCCCTCCTGAGCACAGATTAATTACACTGTAATTCAGAGTAGATGGACTTTTTAAGCAGCAGCTTTATTAGAATGAGTCTGCTTGAAGCGTAGCAAATTAAAATACACTTATCTGTACTTCAGAGCATGTAAAGTAAGTAAGGGGTTTTCTTTAACCTGATTCATATAAAATACTTTTATTTTAAATAGGTTTCCCAAGCCTTGCTGTAAAGGAAGCGGCTCTTACGTCTGTCTGGAATCAAACCATCTTTTCAGTATCTTAGACTGAAAATTAAATTATATGGGCTGGGCTTATCTGTGAATGGCTTCAGAAACCTTTCTAACCTCAGTGAGGCACTCCTAGAATTGAAGGTTGTAGGCAGAGCACACTGTTCTCTGCAAGTGTCACCTAAATAGCATTTGACGTTTATCTGATTTACCTTGATTTGGCTGGTTCACACCTGTGGCTGCAGAGGTGAACAGCAGTTGGACTGGGGAATTAAATGAAAGGCAGTGCTTATTGTTGACTCACAGGAAGTCTGAATATAATATTAAAATATAAATATAATGCGTCAAATGGACTTAATACACTGAGTTGCATTGCAGCTGCATCTCAGAGCTCGAACCAGGCAGGCGTTTTGTTCCAGGCCAGGTAAAGGTCTGTGTGCCAGGCACGTGAGTCCTGAGAAAAGAGGCTACACAGTCATCCAGGAATCGTGGGTTAGGAGAAAGGTTTTTCTTCACTAGAAGACAGAAGAATGAAAGGCTCAGCCTGAGGCTGTGGAGGAGGCTGAGGAAGAAGCTGGGAATTGATATCAGGTCTTTTACGTTACAGTCATTTTCACGAGTTCAGCAGTGATTCCTATGACAGGGCTCCTTTCCTGCAGCTCACCAGGTCTGTGAACAAATCTCCCAATCATTTTCCCTGGAGTTTCTCCTAAGAATTCCAGAAGTCGTTTATAGATAAAAGGCAGAGTCTGTCATTAAGTTTGAAAGGAGAATTTGAATAGACTCTTAATAACACCTGCTTTAATAACTCCTTTATAATAACACTCTTAATGCTTTGCATTTTTCTTTTGGAAAAAAGAATTTCTCTTTTGTCTTTGTGAGGAAAATAAAAACTGTTGGAAGACTTTTTTCTATGCATGGCCTGAGTTTATATCCAAGTAAACTTTTAGCATCCACAGCATCCTGAAGCAAAGTAGTCCACAGTGCTGAGTGATGCATGAAGCACTATTTGTTTGTTTCAAACAATCATGATGATAATTTTACTACTTCCTCTCCAGTTGGTTTTGTTTTTGGCTGCTCCCAGCTTTCTATTCCTCTTTGGTTTGCTCCTTCCCAGGATGGGAATACTCCTGAGACAACTTCGATCAATTGTTATTGTTCTCTCCTCTAATTTAATTTTAGTAGGTCCTTTTGCAGTAGGTGAGAAACAAAGCTGCACAAAATGTTCAAAGTGTGGACTCACCATGGATTTATTCAGTGCCATTCTGATGCTTCCTGGTCCATTCTCTATTCCTTCCTAAAAAATTCCTAACATGCTCTTTCCTTTCACTGCTATTGAGCATGGAGCTGACACTTTAATTGATCTATTAGAGCTTCTAGTTATCTATTATTTCTCCCAAATGTTAACAAGTTGCCAGATTTCATCAACCCAGAATTGCTTTTCCCCTTGAGTGCAAATTCCATTGGTTCTTGTTCATGCTCTCTTTCTCCAACCCATTTGCCAGTCCTTTGCAGGCAGATTTTACTGACTCGAATGTCTTGCTATGGCTTTGTCATCTGGATTTTCCAGCGACATAAAGACTAAAGCCACAAGACTTTGCAAAAATGAATTACTTACCCAGAAAACTCGTTAATTCAGATTTAAGGTTGCTCATCTGAGTTCCAATCCTTCTGTGTTTAACACAAACCTCTCTTACCCAAATTAACAAGCAGCAGCCAAATATTTACTGAGTCACTTATTCAACCTGATTAAATGAACAGAATATTAAACAGGCAAAACGGGGATGGGAATATGTGCAACAAAATCATTCAAGCAGAACAATTCTATCAGCCATTCAAGGAACAGGCTTTTGGCATTAGAGGTGTTGTTTACTAATTGGATTTACTGTAGCAGTGATTACTTAGTGTGTCACCATTTTTTGTACTTCAGCACTCTCCTCCTGTCTGAATGAAATCTGTTGGTGCTTGTGGCAAGATTCCCATTTCCCTCAAACAGAGCTGTGTCTGGCCTTTCTCTTGTAAGAGGCTTTTAAAAGATCTAAATAATATAATCTTGTTTTCCAGCTGATGTTAGAGCTGCTCTGATGTTTCTTCGTGTGCATTTCAGGAGATAACAGACTGATTGTGCAAAACCCAGTTTGATCATTTTCCGCTCCACACAGAGTAGCCACACAACACTTGTGAAATGGCAAGACCTGTCACCATAACCTGAATTTTCAAATTTCAAGTTGGAGGGGAAAGTTTTCAAATAGTTCAGCAATGAGTGAAGAGCTGTGGTTTGTGTGATACAAGAAGCAAGGTACTGTATTAAACAATATTTTTTCTCCTGTGTGCTTACAATGAGTTCTTCCCTTGAGCTTCTGCAAACTTATAACCAAAAGCGAGTTTTCTCTTTGTATAAATCAATGTATGAATTCATTTGATTGGTGACAGGTCAGACTTCAGGCTTAACTCTTCACAGACTTGATTTTTACAATTAGTGCGTGTTTAACATACCGTGGTGTGAAAGGAACTTTACAGCTCCCTGTCCCAGGTGAATTACCTTGTGGTTTTGGACCTGGATCTGTGCTGCACACATGGGCACGTAGTGGAGAATTCTCCAGCATGCCTGGGGAGTTTGGGGGACTTGCCTGTGGTCCCTGCCGGAGCCACGAGCTGGTTTGGGCTGGCAGGGAGTTCATTTTCTTCATGGTAGCTGGTAAGGGGCTAATGTGCTGGATTTGTGCTGGTAACCTAGGGAAGTGTTGTCATTGCTGTTTCTGCTCCTCACCCCACCCATGAGGGGGCTGGGGGTGCACGAGGATTTGGGAGAGGGCACAGCCAGGAGAGCTGAGCCCAGCTGATCCCAGGGATATCCCAGATCATACAGTGTCACACTCAGCTTCAGGCTGAAGGGAGGGTTATGGTGGCCTGGGGACTTCTTGCTTCTGGAAGCTCATGTGAAGTCCAGGCAGAAAAAGGAAAAGCTTATTTAACAGGTTGATCAGGATGGAACCTGTTTTATGACCTCCTTGAACCCTGACCTCCTAATAAACTGCCTATTCCTTAAAGTAAAATATTCTCAATTCTACTTCTGCCCAAGTTCTTCCAGGGTCTCCTTGTCTGCTCTGTAACTTTCTTTGCTTTTCACCTCTTTCCTCTCAGTCTGAAGTTCACTGCTTGTGGTGGTTCTCCCTTTGCCCATCACTTCATAAATCTCAAGTCTAAATTTGAGACTTATGAATTTTGAGTGGCACTTTGATGTTTGACAATTATTCCTACTTTTTATACTGGCACAATATTTCTCATTCAGAACATTTTCAATTCCTCTTATTCATGTTGCTGTTCTGCTTTGATCTGTTTCATTAGTGAGTTCTTATTCTGTGTGTTGATGGTTTTTTTCTGTGCACTTTTACAGATCTTGCCACTTCGCTATTGATTTTCTTTTCCCTTTTTGTTTGAGATGCCTTCTTTATCCTTTGGGTTTGGGTTTTTTTTCAACTTAAGGGCAATGCTTTTTTCTTTTTTTTCCCCCATGTATTTGATCCAGTATCTTTCCCTTAAGCCGATTTCTCTAGAAAGCAGCCAGTCAAAAAAAAGCAGACGGGAACAGAATTAGATTCAGGAGAATTTAGATGTAAAACCAAATCACAGGAAAACCCAACTCTTCTCTCCCCCCCACTTCCTTTTTCTCCCCAATCTCCCCCCACTCTCTCTGCCTCTCATTTCTCCAGGACAGCAGTTTTGCACTAGCTGTGTTTCCTATTGCTATAACTGGGCTTTAGGAACTCTGAGTCCCCGATTTTCTGGGCAGGTTATGTCACGGGCATGTGCTGCTGCCTCCAAATGTCATCTTGCTCTGGTAGACTGTGACAGTTTCTCAGAGACAGGGTTTCCAGGCAGAGAGAAGGAAGCAGATTACGAAGATTTGTTTTGGAGCCTGGTACCCTGCAGACACAGGATCACGGTGCTTTTCTCTTCCACAGACTTCCCGAGGATGACTTTGAGCCAATCACTTGATTACTCACCTTTCAAAGCAACAAGGCTGAGGGCTCTTCTGTATTTCATTAGAGAAACCTGAGCTGGATGCATCAAAAGCTGTGCTGAGATGCTGCAGTGCCGGAGTGTTGGAGGCCATACAAATACCTAACGTGGGCTGTAAATTTTCTCTGACAATTACAATGAATTCTTGCTTCCTATGTGGCATTATTTTATTTTATTAGGGCTGACACCCTTGCCAAGAGTTACCTCATGCTACATGAGAGATTAATCTGTGCCCAGGAGCAGCAGAGGCTTATGGGGCATCACTGCCCTGGTGATTTTACAGAAAGCGTTGCCCCTTCTGCAGCAGCTTCTGCAATAAAGGCTCATTGCAGGAGTCACAGGCAGTATCTTTTAAAGAGTACGAGTCCTAGACTCACTTCAGCAAAGTCAGACTCTCAACATTACCTGTTTCACACATTTTTTCCCCTTTTCCCCTCCATACCTCAACCTCTGTTCCTTTTTCACCAATGGGTGTGTTCCTGGGTGACTGATAAAATTAGGAAAATGAAGCATTCTGGTCAGGGATATTGATGTAGTGCTTTATGATAAAAGTTAGCTGTGTTTAATTTCTTGTTGTCAGCTTTCATTGTGCTAAAGAAATCAATTCACTATTGTCTCTTCTCCATTACTCAATTGGCTAATAAGCTACTTTGTAGTCCACCGAAAATCAAATTTTAATGATGAATCACTGCACATGAACTCACATACGTGAGAATTATCCCAAAACTAGTTCATGCACTCTTTTTCAATAAGAAATTTTTTTTTCCTTTCTCTTTTTGAAAGAGTCAGTAAGACAAGTTTTCTCCTTCCACTAAACTCCACAGGATGTTTACTATCACTTATTTTCTCTCTTTTAGGATTCATGTATTACCCAACTCCTTCTGAATCTGCCTCGAATTTCAGTGTCACAGTGATACCTCCCTTATTTTTCCCTTCCTACCTCTCTCATTCCACAGAAAATTAGTCTTAAAAAGCAAAGACAGAGTGGCCTTGTCAGAGAGAAAAGTAGAGCTGTTCAGTCTGGCTTTATACTGTCTCACAATAAAGCAAATGTTCTGCTCTCTAAAGCAGCTACAATAGTTGTTTTATATCAAGTGGTGCAGTCATCCTGACCTTCCCCTGCAATTTGGGAACGCTGCTGCAGTACAGATGGTGGTACAGGTAAGGAATAGATGTAGCTGCACTTACATGTTTGGGGGTCACATGGCTCCGTTTGTTCCTTATTGTTCACTTCTGCCACTGTTTTTTCTGGTTCACTTTTGTGAGTTCTTGATTTCATAGAACTGGGGGCTGCAGCTTAATCCTTATTAATTGCCTGAAGAATGAAGTTTAAGTGGTGATTTGAGAAAGAGACATTTAAGAGAAATCAAACCTGTACAGGTGAAGGAGGCTGCTCTCAGAATTCTGAAGAAGGTAAAAGCACTGATTTTTCATATTTATCTGAAATAGAACACTAGATGTGTCTTTCATGTTTATTAATGGATAAATCTTTTTAAAAGCATTCTCTTTCAAAATAACTGAGAGTACACATATATTATTCCCAACAATTATTTTGTAAAATTTATTTTCGTGGCAAGTGGTGCTGTTTGGACATTGTCAGGTTTGAACTCAGACTTGCCTTGTTCCTGTGGTTAGCTGAGCTCAAAAGGCTCCACAGAGAGATGAACCAACTTTACAAACGAAACAAAATCCTGCAGGGAAAAATGTGCCTGGACACTTGTATTTGTGCATTAAGTAATTAATCATTTTGTATATTAGGAAAACTGTAACATAAATCTTAATAATGTAAATACACACTGGGCCGTTGCATTCATCTGTTCATAAATCAGGTAACAGTGTAGGCATCTTTCTATTTTTGCAACTTTCAGGGCAGTAAGGTAAGAAGTTTATTGCAAGTTGATAATCAGAAGGGAAGTAATGGCCTGGGAGGCACAAGGGTGAATGAGTTAATGTGTGAGCAGTTTGAGCTTTCTTATTGGTTTTAACCCTCTATAAATTTAATGGCTTCCTTTTAAATGCCTCTTAATGAGAAAAAGCAAAGTGTGAGTTACTTAATGGTCTTATATTGAAGTTTGTTGTTGAGATTGAATGTTATAGTGCATTTAGAGTATACATAGAGCAAGGAACTTTCCAGCAGAGGCCTTTACCCTTTGTGGGCCTGGTTTGACTGGGAAGGACACACTGCAGCGAGTGTTCACAGGGTCACAGGTTATTCTGAGTTGGAAGGGGCCCACAGGATCATCAAGTCCAACTCCCAAGCAAACGCCCACCCAGGGATCAGATTCACAAGTGTGGAACCACGGGCACCACACTCCATCCATCCAAGCCTCCCACCATCTAGACCATGTCACTGAGCTCCTCATCCAGTCTTCTCTTAAACACCTCCAGGGACGGCGACTCCACCACCTCCCTGGGCAGCCCATTCCAATATGCAATCACTCTCTCTGTGTTCCCTGCCAAGGGGAGAACCTGGGTTGATGTGACGTGAATAACCAGTGATGGTCACTGGATTATAGAGACTGGACCAGGTGTGAGAGCTCAAGTGTGGCAATAGCAAATACAATGGTCAGTTAGGCCTGTCTATGGTGATTACAATAATTACATCACATATAATTGTGTTAATTGGCAAGAGCAGACACTGAAAAGCTCCTGAGTTTAGGCAGGGTCAATATTAGTGCCTCTTCTTACCCTATCCTATTTTAGTCTGGGCCTTTCCAAACCTCCTGGAAGAGTAGAAATCCATGTAGGAAATAATCCCCATGGGGATACTGCACATGAATGGTTACATAGACTCAGCTGCCTCAAACAGGAATCCAATGCTATGAAATCATCATTAATCCTTTCTAAATAATTTTTAAACATGGAATGTTAAGTATTTAGTGCTTGGGTAGCTGAGATTTTTTGGGAGGGGCTGGTAAATAATATTTTGATTAATGAAGAAATAGTATGCTATGTGGGAAATAACTATATATTATGTGGAAAAAGGCTCTAGAATTTATAGCATAGAGAGCTTCTCACTAATTACATGCAAAAGTGAGCAAAATGGGTCTTAAAAATATGGGCTTAGTCTATTTGTATTTGAGTATCAACTAAAAGCAAATAACTATGGAGAAAGCATATGTTTTTCTAAATTTTTCACAGAAATAAATCCTTTTTCACTCTTTTCTGACCAATCATATGTTGCAACTGCACATATTTTCAAGGGTAAAAAGGCAATTGTTTTTAAAGTTGGGAAGGTAGGAAGAAAGATTAAAAGGGGGCTATGACCTGCTTTCATTTATGCCACTATAGATCAGATTTAAAATATCAATTTAATTAGATTTGGCCCGATTTAAAGTTTAAACTTATCGGCCAGTAGGGTCTGCTGAGGACTGTGGTGGTTTTCCTTTTCAGGACATCCAGATTTGGAGATGCACATGTCTTCCAGAGAATATCCTGAGTAGGAAGGGACCCACAAGGATCCATAACACAGAGAGATGTCAAGGAAAATGCCGATAAATATCCTTTCCTTCTCTCCATAGCACATCTTAGGAGAATTTCTGTGAATAATGTTCTATATTTCTTTTTTTTTTTTGCTTTGTCCAGCTGTCCACACGGCAGATGTCTCCTTTCTCCAAAGTGCCTCCTTTAAAAAACCCTCATCCCTGCCTAAGGATTAACCTACAAGGATCTGACTTTATCCCAAGGACTGTCTGCTAATTGTGTTTTCAGCTTCAGTAAACACTAATGTAACAGTATAGATTTGTGTGATAGTTTTGATCATTCCTCTAGCTGTTAATCTTCTGGCTGCTTCAAATTAAGCCAGTTTCCTACACAGTCATCACAGACCTCTTACTCTCACAAATCTGAGCAGTTAGTATGGTTAATTGTGCAATGAATATGTAAATGCTGTTGTGCGACCCCAAACAACGAGGTTAGATATTAATTAGGTATTGCACTTAGGAGACAGTAAACTCACCGAAATGAAATAGGTCCGTGGGCATCTCTGCTGCCTTGGAAGGCTGGTTCCCTCCTGGGGATGGAGCAGGAGATGTGATGCCTCAAATGTTGGCTGAATTCTACTTGCCAGCTTCAGTGTGTGGTGCTATTGTGGCACTGCACGGATGCTGGATCCTGGCATCTTGGCTGAAGTGGCACTGCTGTACCTCTGCCCACAGGAAAACTTATCCCCTTAGTAAAAACCACAGCAGGTAGATTTTTCTTGTCTTCTAATCTTTTTAGAAAGTGTTTCCTAAGGACATGAGTGGCGAAGTGGAGAAACCTCACTGGCACTTCTGGGTTTTGAAGGCTCCCACTGCAGGACACCGACCTGGGGTGATGTGAGAATGAGTTTGGGGCTGAAGGTTTAAACCTTGTTCTGCAGCCACCAGGTGGGCGTTGTTCTCTCACCGCTCGGTGATTTCCTCTGTGATCCCACAAGTGTGGGTCACCTGTTAGTAGTGACATGGGCACAGAGAGAGCAGTAAAACCTCTGAAATATTCTGTATACATAGAGAAGAAACCTTATACTTGCTATTAAATCCAGCTATCAATGCATTCCTGGGAGGAGGAGGGGGCTCAGCATTGCTGTTTCTACTAACTTATTAAGTTTACAGTGCTGCAGAATATAACCTAGTGCATATAAATCAAAGCAGGTAACAAACCTGAACTCAATAATGTGTAATGTTAGCTTCAACCTCTGGCATTTCAAATTCCTGCCTACAAGGACTGAAGCTTACTTCAGTATTTTATAAATCTATTTATATGTATATTTTTACCCAACCTCAGCTCTTATTAATCAAGGTAATACGGGGATGTGTAAGATGAATTGTAAAGGATTGCTCTTCATAAACTCTTAAAGCCAGAAAGGACTATTATATGTGATCATCTTGTTGACCTCCTGCCTAGAACAGATCATGGAATTTTGCTCACTAGTTTGGGACCGAAATCCATCAAATGCTCAGCAAGCCTTGCTCCAGTGCACTCTGGCCACAGAACCTGTTTCTCCAAGAAGGTTTTAAAGAAAACATCAATTACACTGAGAGCTATGGCTGTCATCTTATAAGTAAGAATCATAGAGTGATTTTGCAGTGCGTTGTACCTTTGGGAGGGATTTTCTCTTCTCTTGTAGCCTTTAGAGCTGCTATAAAGGCCATTTAATAGGCTGGGGGGAGGACATCCTTGACTGCAGGCAGTGTGGAGCCAGGGGCTGTCCTGCATGACTCAGGCTGTTCCCTCAGCAGAGACAGCAAGGAGGGCTGAATCCTTTGCAGTGTTTAGAGGTTTGTGCCTGGGCAGTTTGTGTAGAAATTTTGAAATAAGTCACTCCATTAAGTGTTTTACCCTCTTGTCCTTTTCCTTCACAGTAACAGTTGCAGCAGTCACCCTTGTTTATTGTGCCTGCATTTCTCTTGCCAGCTTTTTAGCCAAATGCATTGTTCTGATTCTTCAAGGAATGTTTTCCTCTGGCCAAAGCCAGTCCCTTGTTCACATTTGGTCTTTTTCTCACCGAGTGCTTCCCACTACAAAGCCGTGACATGTATGTTCTGGAGCAAGGTGCTCCAGACTGGTGTTTTTGTTCCATTTATCCACCCTGCTGTGGTAGTCTATTTTCCATTAAGTAAGGATTGGAATCTCACTGATGACCTTTGCAAATGCAGGAAATGGATTCTGTCCCCAGTGGATTACAGCAGATAGTTGTCTGTGGTAGTACATCAGAACAATGTGTTTTCATGTATCATTAGGTACAAGTGTGCAGCTGAAACAGAACCAATTTCTGTTGCTTTTCCCTTACGCTCTTGATGCACATCACCGTAGCTTTGCATTCAGGATGAGCTGTACTTGTGTCATCCTCTGCTTCTCTGAGGTTTTTAGGCTTATTTCACTTTTTAAAAAAACATCAGTGCATATATATATCCTGCAGCTGGAATTTTCTGCAAACAGGCATGGAAGAGAATTTCTTTCATTCTCAAACATGCTGATTGCTCAATGGTAATGCCTATAAGAAAATATTTCAGCTCATCTCTGCATGTCTCTGTGGTCTGTAAAGCTTACAGCCCAGAGACCAAAAAACAACACAGAAACACCAAACAGGAGTTGTGCCATAGGTCAGAACCAAACTCCTGTTTAGGGCTGTGTAAAATAAGAGAAGAGAATGTGGTTGACTAGGTGCAGGTCATGTAATAGCTTACAACAGAGCTGAAAGGAGTCTTTAATTGGAAAAGTTTCTGAGTTGGAAGTCAAAGCTACTGCCTGAGGTGTCTCTGGAGCATATTTGTATTTGATATGCTCCTATACCTTATTTAAAATATGCTGTTTGCAAACTGACCTTTCTGGGAGGGAATGTTCTCTATGAGGGGTTGTTAAATTCTTTAAACCAGCTCATAAACAAACACGGAATTTCTGGCTTCTGCATAAGAAGACAGATAGCAATAACTGGCTGAACTTAATGAACTGCTCTGAAGGGAGCACACCTTTGCCCATGTTTATTGGTTACAGGAGTTGGTTTGAATTCCAACACTCCATCCCTTTTCCTGGCAGCATTCAGCTCTGCTATTTTCACAGCCACACTTGAGCCTGCTGCCCTCAGCAGTGTTTTAATTGAAGCTCATAATATTTTAAGACAGCTTTGTCTTTCCAGGTATCAAAGCAAATGGATTTGCGAGTCCCTTGACTCCTGTACTACACACATGAGCTGTCTTTCCACAGCATGGGTAGGGGTAAAACAAGCAAAATGTCACTCACACAGGGCTCAGCACTGCAGAAGTTCAATATTAATTGCCTAGTGGATATTTTCTAGGAAAAAATGACTTAATATCATGTCATTCTGTGCTTAGTACAGGGTGAAAGAGCAAAAGGAAAAGACCCTAAAGCTGACAGGATTTTGAAAAAAGGGCATTTAAATTTAGGTAGATGAGTTTTATTGAAGTACCCATAGAGGTTGATACAAAGTGAAGTAGACAGAATGCTGTTAGATCAGCAACCAAATTTGCACAGTTCCTCAGGACTCAGACCCTGAGAGCTGAGGACCTTGACCTTGAGAGACCTCAGAACTCAGGCTTGACAGGAAGGGTGGGGATTTCTTAAGAGGCAATAAATGGAACTGTGAAAGGTCTGTATATCCTGGCTCATTGCAGAATTGTTGAGGTTGGAAGAGGCATCTCGGGGTCAGCTGGTCCAACCCCAGTGATCAGGCCAATTGCTCAGGACAGTGTCCAGATAACTATTGAATATGTCCAAGGATGGAGTTTCTGTGACATCCCTGGGCAGCCTGTTACAGTGTCTGGTCACCCTCAGAGTTAAAGTTCCTGTTGGCCCCTTTGTCCAGCCTGCCAAGGTTCCTCTGGGTGCCCACATGAGCCATTGTTGTATCAGCCTCTCCTCCCTGGACTGGTTTTCCCTGGCAGCTTTGTTCCACTGTGGGAAAGCACAGAAAATCTCTTGACGTGCTTTATTGGCATGTCAAGTGCCCAGGGAGCAAGGGAGGAGGTACCTGCAGATTGGGAGTATGAAAGAGCTTATCCTGACCCCGCTAGTCTTGTGTATATAAAATTACCCTTCCAGATCAATGCTGTGTGTTTTCAAACCTCTGTTAAGGGGACTTAAGCTGTGTGTAGTCCTAAGCATAAGGTAACATTTCCTAGTTATTGAAGAGAAATAATTTTTAAGAGTGAGCCTTGGATTCTGCAATTATGTAGAAACACAAAACAAAAAGTTTCAAAGATGTCTGTATCATATAAACAACATACACCAAAAATCCCCTTAACAGGCATTAATTTTCCAGGTTGTGTGACTCCAGTTATGATATTTCAAGGGAAACAATGGGAGTTTGATTAGGAAAATGGAATTTTTCACCCGCCTGTGCCACTGATTGCTTGTGTAAAGGGTATGAGGAGCATGTATTGTGCTGGATGAGAAATACAGCTTCTCTCCTCAGGGAGAATTAATTTGTGTTTGGTGAGGCAGGATGCTGAAATCAGCTGATGTAAAGTTTATGTGCATAGATAAGAAGATGGAAGATTTAGAAATATAAAAGGCAAAGGAGGAAGAATGAGATTTGGATCTTGATCTTCTTTTCGTGCCTAGCAAAATACATAAACAAATGCTTGAAGTCAGAGATGTAGTGGTTGGGCCATTCTGGTGACAGTTGTCATTGAGCAGATAAATATTGATTAATATTTGTATTTTCTGGAGCAAAACTGGGGGCAGAGGACTGGTGAAAGAAGTGTACCAGTGGCAGGGTTTATCAAGTCAGACTCTACAACACTGTGATGCTGTGTTCTTCTTTCCTTAAGCACTAGTTGTTGTTTTCTTGCTTTGTTTATTATTTCCCAACACTTTTATTTTCCTCCTACACCAAATGCTGCAAGCTCTTCTCGCTCTGTTCTCATTTTCCCCTGCCATAATTTTGGTAGCCATTCCTAGTGTGATTCAGTGTGGTCACTAGGGAAACATTGCTTTAATGATTTGCTATTTAACTGCTCAGTGTTCCTTGCATCATCACAGAGCAGGAGCACTGACAAAGCACAGCCTGCCCATGGGGAGCAGTAGATCAGTGGAGAGACGAGTTGCTATGGAAATACATTACATAGCAATGAGGGATTTTGGAAGATGCATCTGACAGTTTGAGGTAAAGGATCATCATTCCCTTGCAGCTTTCAGAAAGTGTCGTAATTTGAATTTCAGTTGGCTTTTTTCTTTTTGATTCCTTTTTTTTTTTTCTTTTCTCGTGAGGTGACATTTCTGAGCACGCTCCAAAGAAAAAAGGAGCAGGCTCTGTCTTCAAGTAGGCAACAGTTCAGCTTAAAACAGAAGGAGGAGGCCACTTCTCGGGCAATTAATGAAGAATATGCTCAAATAACTGCATGAGTTCTCTGTCCTCGCTTTTCTTTCACTTGAATACTCATATCATCATTTTTTAGACATGAGTGATGCATCAAAGGGTGTTGTGGAACTTGTGAAAAGTAATGTTACTCACAGAATACATTGTAAAATAGATTAGAAGGACATCCCCAAGAACAAGGGCCAAGAAGAAGAAAGTCAGCAAAGGAAAAATTAACAATAGAAAAAAAACCTCCAACATATTTGTCCAGTGTGAATGGAATTAGAATAAAGAGCCAGTAATGACACAACTTCCCAAGTAACACTCTTGGGAAACTGGACAGAAACACCAGCAGATGGGTTTTCTGTTTTCAACTTTTTCTTCAGGTATTTTGTCAGGGTATCAAGCAACACCTAAGCTTTATCCATGTTTGGAAAAAGAGGGGGATAGTTTAAGGAAATAGGTGGGAGGGGCAGTAAATATTTTGTTCCAGGACCAAAACAAAGGTTCTTGGGTCAGGTTTTTATAAACTTCATGTTTACACAATGATAGAGTTTTAAACAATTTCACTCATTGCCTCTGAGAGGTGTAAGTCCTGTTGACAATGTAATTATATCTGAGTTTTCCTTATATTGTGCCTTTGGATAGAAATTATTCTGTTCTGCACACCAGAGTATTTTTACTGGAATATTTGTCACTTGGTTTGTCCTTTCAGCAATTTGGAATTCCACCCAACTTACAGAAGTTTCTCTGGGGCAGGTGCAGACACAAAAATTTCATTTTAGTGGATCTTTGGCATATCACGTTCTCTTTGGCATTCCAGAAACTTCTGTGATAATTCCAATTCAATTTTCACCTGCAAGACGTGGCTTTCCAGTGTTCATACAGCCTGTTGAGTGATGCAAATGTTTCTTGCTGGATATTAAAGCATCCATAGGCTGCATGGCAGGTTTTGGCTATTGGGTTTTATTGGTTGGCTTTGTTTTCTGTTTAAAAACCGAGCCAATGTTGGGTTTTATTGGAATACACAACATCAATGCCTGAATTTTATTAACTTTTAAAAGAACTTGTCTTCCTGAGGCCCTTAAACAGTTTTGAAAAACAGAGCTCATACATCAAAGATAAAAAGGCTACTGAAGGAGGCTCCTCTTGACCCCCAGGTAAAGTCCTCCTGTTAATTCAGATATCAAATTAAGGGTTACTGTACAGCATCGTATCTCCAGGCAAGATTAGATATAAGAGTCTAAGACTAGACATAAATGTCTAAGAGTAGACATTTGCTGTTATGAGGAGGAACTAATATAAGCTGTGTTGTGTAACAAATCATTTCATACTATTAGATTTGTCAGAAATGTGTGATGGATGGTAATTCCTTGATCTAATATCCAACCTTTGGGAGCAATGTGTTTGAATGATGCTGTTACATAATGTTTGAAGCTGTTAATAGGGTTACCTGGAATCTTTGGACAAGGCTGAGACTTGTGGAGGCTGCAGGATAATTCAGCTGTACTTGTTCTTCCATCCTGGGAGCCTGTGGGTGGTACAGCTAAAATCTCCTGGTTTTCCAGGATGTTTTTTTAATTCTCATTGCTGATGCTCTTAGGCTGTGGCAAATGCTGCTGCAGTCAGAGTTTTAAAAATCATGAGAGGGAAAGGAGCAAAGCTTGAAAGCAAAGGCTTGTCAGGCTGCAGAGCATGACGCAGTGTGAGAGGGCTGGGGAGCCACGATTAGGCAAATTAACTCTCATTTCCCTCATTGATGTTTGCATTAGCAGTCACCTCTGGGGGTTGGGCTCTTGCTTTCGGTTTTTTAGCGTTTTTCTGGAGCTGTCAGAGAGAGAATCCTGAGCCTGAGAGTCTGGGCACAGAATAAAAGTGATCCATGCAGGCAGGAAAGGGAGAAAAAACGTCCACCAGATCCTCTTTCTGTGGCAATGTGGTTCTTTTGCTGCAAATGTTTGATTACTGCTCATCCTGCAAAAAAGGGTGACAAATAAAAGCAAGACTAGTGATTGCTTTCAGCTCCACAGAAACTCTGTTTTCATGACATGCATTTGTCCCAGTTCCTACAGTTATAATATGAATTGTCCGGTTCTTTCACAGCAGTGCTGGTTTATATTTTAAAGAAAGAGAAAAAAAAAGCCCTATGCCTCCCTCTTTTTCTATTTTTTTTCAAGATGGTCTGAAGTGATTCAATCTGGATTTTACCATTTCTGTCCATGTGACTATGCTGCATCCTAGAAATACATGTGCTGTTCTAGTCACATCTGTAAAATGAGCTGTGCCTTAGGTACCAGTGATGTCACATCCTTCAAGTACTGAAGAGTGAATATCTTGGAAAGTTAATTAAAATATGTGTTTTGTAAACACAAAAGAGTTTAACAAGGGCTTCATGTATCCTGTACATCTCAAACGTGGAGTTTCATGTTGTCTTCAGCATCAGTTTATTGCCCATATTTGAAAACTGCAGAACCAGTTTCACTGATTCTTGGTGCTTGTGCTGAGCAGGGGCAGAATTGTGTTTCTCTTGCGTGTGGGGTTCTTGGCATGGCTTGAGGAAGGCTTTGCACCACTGCTTTAAGGGTCAGATGCTTGAAATACAGAATAGAAAAAAATGTTCCTCTTTCTCTGATACCTTTGGGCTCTCTTGTCTCTTGACCTTCTCTGCCTTTTTCAGAGCTCCTAAAGGGCCTTTTCAAAACTAGGAATTGAGGTCTTGAACACTAAAGTTGCCACGTGCAGCACAGATTTCTTTGACCTAATGTAGCTGCTACACTGATGAGTATCACACTCTCATAACCTGCTTTAACTAGCTCGAGAATTTCTGCTGATGTGCAAACACTTTCTTTGCACCCAAGAACGATTTTTAGGTTGATCAAAATCACTCAGTGTACTACAATGCATCCCAATTTGTCAATGGCTGCATATGGTTAAAGTATTGGAAGAGATTTTTAAAGACAAGTGCAATAATGAGAGAGTTGATGTTCAACAGTAATTCAAAACCTTGTCATTTGACATTTCCATTAGATTTCCTGTTTATTTAGACTGCATATTTTATTAATATTTTAGTTGCCATAAAGAAAGCAAAATAGATTTTTGATGTTACAAAGTGTTTGGTGAATTTGGAGCGTATGGCTGAGATGTTGAATATCTGGTTAGCACCATGGACAGCTGCAAATAAGTCTTTTTCATGCTTCTTTTTATTTACATTCTGGGTTACAAAGATGCCTTGGCTTATCAATAAAGTATTGAGTACCACCAAAACCTTCTACAAGAGTAAAATGAATGAAAGAACTTTTTCCCCCTTGGTGATAATCCCATCTTGTCTCCTTGCATATGGCTTTCTAGCCTGAGACCTTGAGGCAAAATTCCATTAAAGACAATCCACTTGATTTATGGCACAATATGATAAATAGGTTGAGAGAAATAGCATTGACATTTATATAATTATTTGATTTAGATATTGTAGGCTAAGCCAACGTTAGGACATTTCCCTTCCGTCCTTGAATTTACTTCTATTTGTTCTTGTCAAATCCAGTCAGATGTAACCTCAGGAGGGGACAGAAAGCAGACTGCAGCTCCTAACATTAAACCCTGATGAACTGTGAAATCCAGCTACCATTAGCAGAAATGTTTCATCTTTCTTTGTCTTAAAGCCAGAGAGAACCTCCCAGGTTTGCCCTGTTGTTCATGCACATGTGCCTCCAGTTGTAGGTTCTCTTGGTCCCCCAAGCCTTCTGCTGTTATTTAAAGGTAATGTCTTTGATTTTAACTGCCCTTAATTATAGATAGAGTTCATAAAAAATCACAAGATACAGCTCCTCTGGGCTTCCTCTGTAAAGGCCTTTCGTGAGTTCCTGTTGGAAACGACCTCTGCAGGCACAGCAATACTCAGATGCTTATTGAAGTTCTCTTGAGCTCAGTCTTTGTTCCCGACATCCAGTCAGCTGAACCTCCCCTGGCATGTGGAGTTCTTTCCACATCCTGACAGCTTTTCCATGTGCTCTTACTCCTCTGGATGTGGGGCATGAACTGGCAAAAGGACTTTGTGCTCTTGCCCAGTCCTGTCACCGAAGCACCAGGGTACCTACAAACTGCATCTAAGAAGGATTGACATCCCTTTTATTATTTTATTTTTATTATTATGCTAATTGAAGGTTTCCATAGTTACTGCTTGGCTGATTTAGCCCTTTGATGCACTGTTGGGTGCCATGAATTCTGAAGGTGGCTTCCACAAACCCGTGTGCTGAAGGAGTTAAGGAGTATCTGTTTCTTTAAGTGCCCAACAGCTCCTCAAATCCATGTGCTAAGTGATGCCATTTCTTGGAAACCTGGGTTTTAATAAACTACAATAGATTAAGGTGTTGAGAAGTTTATACTACTTTACTTTTATAAGCTTTAAAAACAAGAAGTTCAAATTCTTAAGATCTTTGTTTCTAAGGATGTTGTTGGATAGTCTCTGTAAAAGCCCAGTGGGGCAGTTTCACCTGTGCAGGACTTTTCACTCTTTTATTTTCTTTTTAGAAATAAATACATTTCCAGTCTGGGCTTTGTACCTTACTGTAGAGTTGTCTTACAGGAGATGACCTGGATAATAAATGCAATGAAAAACAGATTAATGCTTTTAAGAGCAATCTGCAGATTCAAAATATGGGGAAACTGTGATTTGGGAACACTTTTCATTGCTTTTTCTTTTGGCAGCATAAGATTTAACAGCATTAACAAACCCTTGCATGAAGTCTGAATATTCCTGTTCCCTTCTGAGAGTAGAGAACACTTTTTCTTTTCACCCTCCCTATGTCATGGGGTTTATATGCTGTTTCTTCTCTACATAGAACTCCCTTGATCAAAGATTAAAGAAAAATAAAAAAGACATTTATAGGCACTACATCTTTTTAAGCCCTGTGAAAAATGAAGCAGGCAGGCTTTCAAGGTGCATTCTGTATTCATCAGGCTGCAGAAAAATAGAACAATATGGGGCCAAAAAGATAGTGGTGAGGTGTGGGGGTTTAAATTGCAATTGAATTCAGATTGTAGCGATCAAGGAAGAGAGAAGAGAAAGGCACAAACACGCTAAAGCAGAGGTGGGAAAGAAATTCTTTTGCTTTGTGCTTCTTTCCAGATTACAATGACAACTGCAGGAAAAGAACCCGAGCACCAGCTAATGACAGTCACATTTTATTTTTACAGAGCAAAATATTTTACAGAGAGCCTGCTGCTGTGACTAAGGGCTTTGTGAGTCTCAGATGACTCCCTAAGTATTCCTAAGCAAGTCTTTTCAAGTTTCCCTTAACCTTGAGAACTTAAGCAACCTGCAGAAAAAGTTGCTTGTGAGAATAAGTACAAGGAATTCACAACTGCTGTGGGAACAGGGACTGTCCCAGAAAATTTAAGGGGGGGAAAAAACCTTCCTTATTTAGTCTTCCAGTTTCTTTTTTTCTAATATGAGGAGTGGTTTGTCCATTGTTTCTATTACGAGGGTTCCAGATCATAATTTCTTTTACAGATCTATGTGTCTTGAGAAGTGCAGGCGCCTTAAAATGACAGCCTTTATCTCAGATATTAAGCACTATTTTTTATTACACATGGCAATTCTTTTGGAGAGGTATTAAGCTCAGTGAGATTGAATCTTTCATATGTATAAATCACTCTGAATGGGTCCGTAATTAGAAAAAGAGACAGATTTATTTATTTATTTATTTTTAAGCATATGTAATCACTCCCTGTTAACACAAGACAGAAACACAGAGACTTTCCCACAGCCAGGGAGTTGTTTGCTTTGCCTCAGGCTTCCCAAGAGTAAGAGCCATGTCAGGCTTTTGGGGCTCCTGGGAATTTTCTTGTTAAATACGACTGGCTTTGTAAATGCTGGCTTGTTAAAAAAACCACATTGTTTTTCAGAGATGTATCAGTGTTTGAACTTTGTCGAGATTCCAGCGGGCTTCTCCAGCTTTACAGCCAGATTTGTGGTTTGGGCAACTTGGAAAGTGAGACAAATCCTGACGTTTTCACTCCACAGCTTTGGATTGACGATGCTTTTCTGGTTCCTGAAAAGGTATCTAAAAACTATTGGTCAAAAGTCAGAAAAACATTTGGTAGATAACAATTTAATTCAGAAAATGAAAAAGCTTCCAGCATGTCAGAATGACTACGATTAATTATAAATTTTAAAAGAGTTAATGGCAGGCTTGAAAGATACTGAAGGCATGTAAAATGCAGAGAAGGGCACAGCAAACCTTTGTAAAGCCTTGTAAACTAAAATAATACAATGAAATACAGGGGGTATCTTGTCAACTCAAGCTTCTATATATTTTTGCATATGTTTTCTAGAACTCGTGCAAACTCCTAGTCTTGTCTACAACTATCCATGGGCTGACAAGGATTTTAACTAAGGGCTGATCTTGCATTTCTGCAGGGAAGAGCAAAGATTTGCTCTCTGACTGTTGGATAATGGGACAGAGAAATATTGTTGATTCGGAGAAGTATCTCTGCAGTACCAGAAAAATGTGAAGTGTCTTTGGAAGAGCCCTGGGTCGTTATCCTGGTGCACAGAATAATTAACAGACACAGTGAGAGCAAATGACTGAAATAAAACCATGTTGCAGTCATAAAGGGAAAGCCTGACTTTGAGCCCTGTGTACACTGAATTAGGTCAGGTTTGGTTTTGGTTCCCCAAACACTTTCTCAGCCCTGATTGCAAGGGGTGCATCAGGCCAGGTACAACAGAGTGGGAGCACTTTCCATTTTCAGTAAATTAATCCTCTCACAGCATGAAATAAAAAGATCAGAACAGGATGTTAACCCTCATTTTGTATTTTCAATTACTAGAAGATAATTATTTTCTTTTTAAGTCTCTAAAGATGACATGATCTGAATAGTTGGATACCTGCTGCTTCTGCTTCCGTTCCTGGAAGCAGCGAGAGTTCAGCTGGGGGAATGCACAATATAATGAGGTTTATGTTGGAGCCTGGCAAGGCCCTGTATCTGCCATCATCTGGAGAGAAGTGATGCACTTTAATCTCAGGTTCGGTGCTTTTTGGGCTTCATAAAGTAGGAGTACAAGTACACGGGCTGAATTTTGAACGTGGGTCGGGAGCAGCAGAAGCTGGTGAGGTGCTTTGCACAGTTGTTCAGTGCTAAATAAACCTGATAGAACAAGGCTTTCATCTTGTTAGCCCTCCTTTGATTTCTGCACAAGTGAACATCAGAGAGTAATTCACAGGGGTCCTCAAAAAGAATGGCTGTGTTTTTAAAAGTTACTGTGGGATGGGATTTGAGGCATTGCAGGTTTCTTATTTCTTTGAGCAGAAAATAACTGGAGACTTTCATAGTATATATGTAAGTGCTGTGTGAATGTGTATGTGTGCTGTGTCTGTGATTCCCTTTTGTTCTACGGGCTCGTTTTTCTCCTTGTGAGTTTTCACTGGGTGAGTTCCAGTGATTTTAAAGAAGAAATGTTAAGAAAAATGTGAAAGAGACTAAATATGAACATAACAGATAATAAAAAATATGAAGAGATTTGGCTTAGATAATAGGTTTAGGCATTGCTAGGATTCAAAATAAGCTGTGTAAAAAGCACCACTGGTAACATAACTGGAAATAAGTAAAGCCTAACTGATGTCATGCAAGAAATTTACAGTTTAAAAATATCAATGCTGTGTAATCCTTTTCTGTTCTACGTGGCCACTCTGGAGATGTGAAATCTGTGTGGTTATGCTTTCCCTCTCTGGATGCAGTGAATTGCACCTAATTTGGGACAAATTTCTGCTTCTCTTAAATTGTTCACTTGTTTGTATTCAATTGAAGACAGGAAATGGAATGTTCTAGGTTATTTACAATGCTCTTAGGCTTTCAAAAAGTATCGTCATGATGAGATCCACCTCCAGCAGAAAATGAAAAGAGGTCAGGGAATGAAACAATTCATAAGAAAACACATTAAAAGATGGGTATCCCCTATTAACAAAGTTCCCACTGAATTTTGCCCACTGAGATGGCATTTACTATGCAGGTGTTTTCCTTATACAGTGAAACAGTCCGTGGAAAAGAGTATTCCAGGTCGTTCTCCCTCTGTAAATATATTGGGCCCTTTGCCTGCCTTGGCCTGTGAGCACAAACGCTTTTCTCTGTCAGAATTTGGGAACAGTAAGAGAGAATAACAAGGAGCAGATGATCCTCTCCACAGATCCAGTGATCAACAGAGGGATGTTACTCTGCACAAAGCCATTGCCTGATGCCCGAGAACTTTCAGCAGCCTCCCTTGCTCTCTTTTGATGGTCAGCTTGATCAGAGCAGTAAAAATAGACACAAAGAGGTGACAGCTTGTTCGGAAGTTGTGAGAAGGACCTGCGTACTCAGAAGAAAAAGAACCTGAGGAGAGATCCTCCCCCTGTCCACCCCTGTTACCGTGTGTGCAGGTCATATCTGCTGTGTGTATGCAGGAGAGAGAATAAGGCTCTGAACGATTTAATTTACCCCTCTAGGCTGTTCCTTGCTCACGCTGAGGTGATTTGTGCAGTGAAATTTGGCTGAGGAAGGGCACTGGCAGATTCCTGCCGATGATGTCACTTAAAAAATGCTGCCATTGTGGGGGTGGTTAGAAAACCAGGAAGCACCTGAGCTATGTTAGATGTATCAGGTGGATCTGTGCTCATTTCATCCTGGTTTTGGAAGAAATAGTTCACTACATTGCTGAACGTGGATAGTAGCAACACTGTAGCAATAAAAATCTTTTCCCATGAATTCATGAAAAGAAGATTATTGTCCAAATCTGTTTCTAGCAATTTGCTCTGTAGATAATTGCTGCTGTATCCATTAAGTTAGTTTAAATCTTTATCAAATGATCCATTTTTTTAACTGTCCTATAGTGCATAGCACTTAAATTCTTCTTTATCCCATTAAAGTGCTTTAAGCTCCTATAGAGGTCTAATGCACATAATTGTACTCACTCTGCTGAAGTACACTCAAATGTCTTTCACCCTGTTAGAGCAGTTAAAACGTCCTTGTTCCAGAAGAGTATCAGCTATTCAGAGTAGGCTTGAAATAATATATAGAACTTTTTATCTGTGTGAAGGGCTTTCAGATTTGATTTCTTCCTTCTCAAGGGTGCTCACTCTGTTTGGGAGAGTACAGAAGGCTCTGAAGGTTAAAGAACTGTGCTGTGTGTATGTGTAGAAAATCCCTGAGCTGGCTTTCTCAAGGCTGGCTTCTGCCTGTGACCCCACCTGCAGGAGAAGAACAAGGTCCCGAGATGTTCTATTTGCTTTGTGTTTTTAACTTACTTTGGTAAACGTTTTGTTTTCTTTCCCTGTTATTCTGCTGTACTTTTGTGTGCTGTTTTCTGTACTGATTTCACTCCTAGACACTTGGCTGACTATGAACTTGCAGTTTTCCCATGTTGTTTTCTCTTTTTCAGACAATGTTATTGCAGTTTCTGTTTTTCTTGCTTTGTTTGTTTGTTTGTTTGTTTTCCACACTTACCAGTAGTGTTTTAGGATGTCTCCAGTCTGTAGGTGTTCCAGCTGTTCTTCAGGCTGCAGCTGCACTTCACAAGGCTGTTCCTGGTTCCTAGACTGGCAGGCATTTCTTTTGTTCTGTAAGTAATTTTTTTAACCCTCTTCTAACCAGGCCAACTTTCTGACTGCTCACCCCTCTTGTCTGGTCTAAGTTATTTTCTTTCTAGAATATTAGATGTATTCAATGCTGAGAGTGAAGTCGAATGTTCCTATACCCAGCCTGACTAGGGGACTACAATCACGAGGTCAGTGTGTGGGCAGCATGGAGCTGGATGTGTGTTAATGTTCCCTGTGGTGCTGTGCTGACTCTCACTTGATAGGCACAACAAGTTGTGCCTTTAGGATGCATTTCTGCTTTTTCAGCTTTTCTTCTGGGGTGTATTCCTTAAAACACGAGGTCCCTAGAGAGATTGCTGCTTATGAAGTGACATAAATTGAGGCTTTGGAAGCCTGGGGAGTGCGTCTTGTTTTTCTTCTTAGATTTGAACTCGTATATGTTCAGGAGCCAAGAGACACTGCCTTCAACGTTACAAAATATTGCTGAATTCTGATCAATGACATGTTGACTCTGAGCATGGGAAGTCTCCTTTGAGGCTTTTGCCCCACTATTGTTTTATGCTGATATAACTGCAGAAGGGCTTCCATTTTTCATAGGCTGATGCATTAAAAATAAAATATTCCCCTGCTTACCCATATTAATATGAATTAAAACACCTTATCCTATAATATGTAGTATGTTCCTTCACTTCTAATTTTGGGAGGGCAAGATGTAGATCTAGTTGTAAATAATGCAGTGCAGTTGCCCAGGGATCAGGCGCTGGGATCTCCAGAGCTTTTAAATTTCACCTGAAGTTCCCAAGGCTGAGTGAATTTGCATTCTTTCAGCTTTACTTGAACCTTGCAAGGTGGGAGCACATTCAAAGCGCTGGAAATGCCCATTAATGATGTGGGGCTTTGTCGCTCCATATATTTGCAATGTGTTGAAGGATGTTCAGTATCTACTAATGTGCTGGTAGATATTTTGTCCTGGTTCTTCTACCACAAATATTTGTGTGTGTTAAGCCACTGTTTTGGTCCAGCTGTCAAATGCTGAGGAATTGCTTCTCAGTCGTTGCTGTAAGTAGAGCTAATGGGAAGGCTGAGGGGTTGATGTGTTAGAGTTTTTGTTGACTTATTTCAGGAGGTGGAAGTCTGAGGGCCACAGGTGTCCGTCTCTGAAGAACTCAAAGATGACATCTTCATGATGGAAGCTCTCTTGGGAATTAATTATCCAGAGTTTCACAAAGTTCTGGAAGACCGCAGTGTTAATGAGTATGAAAACCAGGCAGACTTCCTGGAAAAAGTCAGAAGCAGTAGCAGTTACCTTTGACAAGTTCACAAATAAACCATTCTTAAAGAGCAAAGCAAAATTGCCACATAAAATCTTTTCAAATTAGGGGAGCTACTGTGATTTATATGATTGAAGCCCTAGGAAAATGTGCCAGTATGAGTGATCTGTGAAGGAAGATTACATCCTTCAAATTAGGTCATCTTCTGAATTTGAGAAAAAGATTTCGTGATATGTACGAGGTCTCTGATAAATTGCTACATGTACTTAACCTTGAGGCCTGGGTGATCTGCAATGTCTCAGATAGGCAAGAAGAAGCCATAAGTCTTGGCAATGCATGGAGGAACCTTTGTACTTCATGAATTTGGAAATTTGAGAAGCAGGAGTGTTTCTATATTTATTATTTTAGGAGACCAAAAGAGCATACAGCATAAGAGAAATGGTGACCCTGGTTAATTGCATCATCATTTGATAACAGGATATAATTAGCACATTTGAGGAAGGGTTGTGATAGTGGCAGTCATTATTTACAGAGGACAGCCTGTGCCCCAGTGCTGTGATGTGTCTTCAAATGATTGTTCAACTTGCTGGTGTCACATTTGCATTTTGAACTGTGAAGCAGAGCCAGGTTTGTTCCCCCTGTTAAAACTAATTTTGTGCCTTTTTGTTGGAGTGACCCTAGACAGTGTATTATTCATTAATCTATTATTGAATTAAAAAGGTTGGTTTAGCATCAACCAAAAAAGTGTATGTTGTTGATACCTGTTAAACAAGACCAAAGCAAAAATTTAAACTCTGCTGTGGATTTACCATTGCTGTTGTTGCATATTTTACCTGGGAGGAGGTTCCAAATGGAGCCCTTTGAGGTCCATCTGGAATATTGTGTCCAATTTGTAGTTGCTGCAGGATGGGAGAAGTGGAGGCAAACTGGAGTGAGCCCAGAGGGGCCCCCAAGGTGACTGATGGGCCTGAGGAGAGGCTGAGAGAGAATCGGGTTTGTTTTTTCAGGAGAAGGCCAAGCAAAGATCCAGCTGCTGTTGAATTGGATGTGAGGGATCACTGGGAACAGGGAGGTTTGTGGTGGGAGAATGAGAGACTGGCCAAAAATGGAAAAAGAGTGTCCTAACTGGGTATAAGGAAAAAAGCCAACAACCTGTCATTTTAAGAGTTGGAACAAGAGAGTTTGGAACCTACACGGTTGGGTGTGTCAAAGGTTTACTTGATCTGACCTTGATTTTGGATTCCATTTCCCCTCTGACCCAGATCATTTCATCTTTGGAAGTCTTTGCAAATAGTCACAAATCCTCATTGTCCTAATTTGTGTCTGATATGTGGATGTAGTGTAGTTTGGGCTCATCTCCTTATTTATGATATAGGTACCAATAAATCCTAAATTTTGTAACACCTTTTGGAAGTTGGACACTTCTTCACTGTGGTTATTTTTAATCAAAGTTTCTAAGCAAAATTGTAAACTTATCTGCAGACTCCCTCATGATGATATAAGCTTCTTAACTGTAATCCAGATTTTTAATAAAACTACAAAACCACAGCCAAATATATCTCTTGAAGGAATTTTTAACCAGTGCTTGTGTGTAGTTGGTGCCTCCAGGCATGATATTAATCCCAATTTACTGCAGTTAATAAATGGACTGAATTCAGGGGCATTACTTGCTACAGCAGAATGAGAGGCTGATGACAATTGTAGAATATTCATTATTCATTGTTCACTGCCTCTGCATGTGTGTTTGTTTAAGAGTTTCATTTTATTCTGTGTAAGAGGTATAATTTAAAAAGCAAAGGTAGACCTCACTCAATCTGGTCAATCTGAAAAACATTTCCACTTGATATTTCCAACCCTGTGTTTAAAGCTAAACGTTCTTGCCAATATGCTAAATCGCTCTTAAACACTCAAATACTTTTTTTCACTAAAATGTCTTTTACAACAATTAACGGTTTGATGGGTGAGTGGTAAAATGGGCATTACATTTGAGGATTCTTTATTATTCTAATAAAGAGGAGTTTTTAATAATAATGCTCCATTGGTAAAATCAGCGCAGGTTCTGTGAAAGTTAAATCGTAACAAGCATGACACGAGGTTGTTAAGGTTTATTAATGGATGGTCTGAACTGTTAAGAGACTAATGGAAAATAAAAGCAGCTTTCCTGACACAGAAGGCACTGTACATATCACAGAATCACACAGGAAGAGAAGAATGGATTGGCTGTTGGAACCTTCTAGCACAGTACTCAGTTATATTGGAAAGACATTTAGTGGATGTGTTTATTGAGTCCTGCACACAGGATGCCCACATAATAAACAACTTACATCTGAATTTTAGGCATGTTTTTAAATTCAGTTTGTTTCAACAGATATTAATACCTTGCTAGGCTGAGAGCCCAGTTGTCTACATATTCTAGTAAAATATTAGAATTAATTCTGTGTACTAGGTTCAGTTAGATGTCTCAGAGTCCTAATTGTGTTTAATTTTCAAAATTCTGTTCAGTAACCATTTGTCTGCTTACTCATTTAGTGTGTTAAAACAAAGCTCTGGTGTGAAACCTCATTAAATTTACCATGAAGTGGAGAAAAGCACACGTGGCTACTGTCATCAAGTTTTCTACTCTTGAATCTTGAATTCAGTGAACGTAAGAACTCATGTCAAATATGCAGTGAGCACATAGTGTTTGGATGTTGTGTAATGACGTGAAAATGATATTTTAAATAACCTTTGGTCTGGTTTTCTCCTCAGAGAAGGCAGCAGTGACTGCTCTGAGTTGCTGTTGCTGATCATAAGAAAAAGACTAAATTGCCATCTTTCAAGTGGTCCATTATGAGCAGTGCTCTGCAAACAACTGTGACCTTTAACTGTTCCTTGGTGTTGAAGGCAGTCTGTAAATAAACACAGATTTTAGGCTGTGGTCTGCAGTGAATAAGAAGAATTGCATTTTTCTCTCTTGGAGTCAGTGGTGTCCACACAGGGCAAGGTCTATGTGTTGTTCCACCTCTGCATGAATGCTGTGCTCTGCCAGAGAAATACTCAGAGAATCAGCCAAGAAATCCAATTTATTCCTAGGGTTTTTCCAATTCAAAATGAACCTCTCTGCAGATCTTCTTGTCATGCAAAGTTCAAGCTTAATCTCAGCACACTGATTGCTGAAAGGCAAGTCAGGCAGGAACAAAATTTGTATTTTGGTGTTTCTCGTGGCTCTTTTCAACATTTTTGGCCAAGATTTAGAAGTCTGGCCCAGCCAACCTTGTGCAGATTTCTCACCTGACAACTTCCAGGCCCTAAATTTGGCCTCTTAACCAGGGAAGTAGTTGAGCAATTCCCTTTTAAGACAGGAGAACAAACCAATGTCAAAACAAATCTCAACATTATGTGGAAAAAATAAAAAGCCACAAAGATCTTTTTTGCTGGCACAAATGGATTTCTGATGCTTCACCCATTTCAAGAGAGGTATTTTCACACCAGGTCAAAGACTGCACTTGAGTTTTAAATGCAAATTAAGTGTTTTAATGGTAAGCATAGGCTGGGTGCTTGGTAAGGAAACTTTAATGCCTGGGATCCATTAAAAATAAACCTGGAAACAGCAAACAGTGTTTCCAGGTACCATTAATATCAGTGTACCTTGACAAGGTTTGGTTTGTACATACAGCAGAAATTTGTCAGGTGTGCCTATTTCAATATGGAAGAAATATTGTTTTCCCGCTTTACAGTTGTGTTTCACTATTAGCACAGTTTGTTTTGATCAGCACTCCAAGTTTCAAGACATTTTTGTTTGCTTTTGTATTAAGACCTGCTTAACAGTTTGTTCTTGGGAGTCAGACCTCTCTTGAGTATTTTCCTTCGGGATAAGTCTTGTTGTTTTACGTAAATGAGTTCCTGTGTGTGTCAAGAAGATTATACAGAGTGATTTCTCAGTAGAAACTGATTAAAAGGGAAGGAATTATTACAATTGCAGATTCAGAATTTTTCTCTTTATTTCCAGAGACAGTGTGATTTACTGAGTAGGGCACTGAGCTGACAAAGGCCTGGATTCCCTCTGCTCTTCTGCTGATGCTGTGCTCTGTGTCCTTGAGCAAGTTGCTCCCTCACACTTGGTTTGTCATGTCTAGTCAGATTATGAACTCAGCAGACCATGGGCTGTCTCTTGCCATGTGTCTGTACAGTAGCTGGAACAGTGATGACACTGTGTTCTCAGTCAGGGTGTCTGAGCACAACAACAATCTTCTCAAGGTTTATGCTTTTTTCGACTTGTGTGTTGAATCCATAACTTAATGATGCTGAGTGAAGGTGGGGGAATAGGAACTGTCTGGAAGGATGGATTTTATTGAAACAATAGTGAAGGGTTGGTTTCACTGAAAGAAACCAGATCATTAATTTATTAACAGGATTTTATCTTTTAGTATCTGCTTTAAGTGAGCGAGAAATAGATGCTTGCTCACTCAGCTTTTAAGACATTTGAAAGCCTTCATTATATTTCTGTTTGAGACCCATGGAATCACCAATGGAGTTGGGTTGGAAGGGACCTTGAAGCCCATCTCTTTCCACACATGGTACCATGGGCAGAGGCACCTTCCACTAGATCAAGTTGCTTCAAGCCCTGTCCAGCCTGGCCTTGGACACTTCCAGGGATGGGGCAGCCACAGCTTCTCTGGGCACTCTGTGCCAGGGTCTCCCCACCCTCACAGGGAACAATTCCTTCCCAATATCCCACCTAACCCTGCCCTCTGTCCATGGGACACTGCCCCTTGTCCTGCCACCCCATGCTCTTGTAAAAATGCCCTGAAGCTTGACATTTTTTGAGTTAGAATAATAATTAGAATAATTATTTTAAAAATTATAGCTCTTTTTAAGTGTTTAGACTTTGAAACAGGAGAATAATACAGCTTTTCTCTATTGCTCTGTGCAAGAAAATTCATATAGGGCTGTGGTTGATGATACTGGGTATGGTGGAACCTGATGGGAAGGAATTCCTTTATTGCTCTCTGTTGCTTTTCATCCTTTTATGGTAATGACTTTTCTTCTTTCTTGCATCTTTCCCTGCCCCCCTCCCCCCCTCCTTTTCTTTCATATACTGAAGAAATGTAATATTTTGAGCTGTGCTCAAAGAAAGTACAATTAATAGCTGTATTTAATATTAAATACAATCACAAAAACAGCAGCCTCCTGTATGTTACAACTGCAGCCATTTCTGTGTATGTCTTTTAGATTTGGAGGGTTATGTGTGAGACAGCTTTAGGACAGTAAATGAAATATAACTGCAATTGTCTGTGATCAATTGGAGCAATGTAGGTCAAGTAGAAACTACATTTTGGAGCTTTCATCTCCTGTTTTCTGCCTTTGTCTAATAAAGTATTGCTTGAAAGGAAAAAATCCAAGCCTGTGGAAAATATAAGATTTGTTTAGTTTGCAGAGAAATGAAGCTTTTTCTCCAGTTCTCCTGACAGTCTGAGTTTATCTGGTTGATATTACTCGTTCCTATAGTCTCATTGTTTCCTCAATCCCCGTGTTTGCTAATTTGGAACCCGCTTACACTGTAACAATCTCAGTCAGTTCTGAAGATGAGATTGAAGCTCCCTGTGTTGTGTTTAGTGGGGCAGTTCTTGTAATGATGTAAGTTCTCAATAATTAAAATTTTGCTGGGAGGATGCAGAGCTGTGCCAGAGCATGTATATTTATTCCATTACAATCAGAATCTCTATTTCTCGAAATAAAAAGACATTTCTTAAGAACTGCATTAAAGTTTGGATGTTTTGAATACTGAATCCTGAAGTATTTGGCTCACGAGAGTATAAATGAACCAAACTATCAAACACCTTAGGGCAATGTATTTTTTTATTGATCCCACCTCTACTCTATTATTGTTGCTTAATGAGGAACTAATGTAATTTCTAATGAAGCCACATGGCTGTTAAGTGGAAGAACTAATGTTCAGTTTCCCTTGTGACAAAATATACTCTCTTCAATTAAAATCCAGGAAGGAAAATTAATACCAATGTAAAACTTCGCGAGAAGTAGTGTCAAGACTGAAGCGTTTTATTATGTATATAAATTACTTGGATAATGAGATGGAAGGCAAGTTATTGGAGTATCTGAGCAATCCAGGAGCTCAACGGAGACCACTTTAAATGGTGAAATCTGCAGAGGCAGCAGAAAGAATGGAATCTTCCTAATCTACCCGGCATTTTCTGTTTTGTTGAATTACTAATAAGAACAGAGTCCCGGTGCCAAACTATGGGCAGAGAAATTGGGTAAAAACTGAGAGATAAGCGAGTGTGTTCTGAACGCCAAAGGCAGAGATGGCTGGATGTGGTGTAGGGTCAGTGTCCTGTCCCTGCAGCTCATTCCGGGCAGCTCAGATCCAGGTGTGGATTGATCCCTTCGTGCAGACGAGGTGGCTCTGACTGAGCTGTGATTGAGCCCTTGCAGGGGAATGGTTCCTGCTGAAGAAGGTCCTCAGCTCCTTCTGCCACTTCTCTTACTTTTGTAGCCTCAAAAAGATGATGTTAGAGCTGTTTTTCTGGAATGGAACAGAGAGATGTCCCCTCTTAAATTCAGGGCTGCACCCACCAGCTGTTGAGCAGAGCAGCAGCACAAAGGAATGATCTGGGGAGAGGGAGATTTATACAGGGACAAACAGCCTGGTTCAAAAATTAGGCTCAAGTGTTCTGTCTTTTAGACTGGAAATTACCAGAATTTCAGGCACCTGTTCACTACAGAATTACAACAGGGAGCCTTTGACACTGCTTAGGGAGATCCCATTTATCTCATAACTGGAAAAAAAAACTAAAATGGGAGGATTGTAATTGGAATTAGAGAGTAATTTGAGTTAGGAAAAACTTCTGAAAGTCTCTTTACTTACCTTTTTCCAAGACAGGAGGCTCTGATTTTTTTCCCACAGTCAGGGTCCTCCCTTGGTAGCCATGAATTTTCAGAGATGATGGAGAGCAACCTGAGAATGATTTTTGGGCTGGTCCCAGAGGGCTCTTGGCATCATCCCATATGACCCATCTGACATTAGGGCTCTCTCTCCACTGTGGATAAAGCCTCAGTTCTACAGACCCTGCTCAGTGCTGAGCTGGAGGCCGGGTAGGAGCTCACATCCTGCTGCAGGGGAGTTCTTCCTCTGCACAATCGTATTTCCATCAAAGCTGTGGGATGGGGAAGGAAAGAGCAGCTGAGGCTGCTGGGCCACATCACGTCACATCACATCACGTGTCATGGGATGGTAATGAGGGGACCTCAGCCTGGCCACTTTCCAGCTGTGGCTACTCCCAAGACTGAAAAGTTAAACACTGTAGGATAATGAAATATTTATTAAACCAGACAAAAGATACATCTCTTCTTATTATTCTGTATAAAGCACTAATTTATTAAATGCAGTAGCAATGGCTATTCTCTCCATCCTTCAGAGAGGTCTCACTACTCTTGGCGCTTTACTTGTTTGGCCATGGATTTGCTTTCTAATCCCCTTCTGATGTGGGAACATTTACTCCTCATGCAAAGTAGAACAGCTTTTACAGGAGCAGTAGAGAAATCTTGGATTAGGAATTACCTCAGGCTGGCAGCATGAGGAATTATTGTTAGAAAGAGCAGTGTTATGTGGTCCTGCACTTCCAACCTGGTCATTCATCCTTCTAATTGCTAAGTGTTCAATGGAGGCTTGTTCTTAAAGTTGGATGGGCTGGGAATAAATACCCACATAAATTTCCCTGGTTAAACCCACTTAACCCGAATGCCTCCCTAAGCTAATTGGAATGGGTGTTGTCCCAGATATGATCTAAAAAAATAACTAAATGAGTGCTTTATTTTTCCATATATGTCTTTTTTTATCATTAACATGAATTCCCCTCTGTTCTTGTGCTGGAATAATGTTTTCCCAGTGGTAAAATGAAGGAGCCATATGCAGCTGTGAAACTGGGTATCCAAGTGCCCTGGGAAGGTCTAAAATTCTTGGACAAAACCTTTATCCATGGAAACTGTCCATTTAGTTGCAAGATTGATCTTGTGGCTGTTGTCCTTTCAAGAACAGGTGAAAAGCAATGGACCTTTTCTCCTGGTGGTTTTTTAAAGGTTTGCTGACACTTGTTTATTTCAATGATTTGTGAGAGAACACTTTTCCAACTGAAATCAAGATCTCCATATATCAGAAGGGATTTGCATCTCCAGTCAAACTGTCCTGATTTTGAAACTCCAGGTAAAAATGACATTTCTGCACCAGCAATAATGTGGAGACTTGCTCTTTCTGGCCTCCTACTTGAGAGAAAGCTTGCTGGGTAATCATGAGACTCTCAAGGTAGCCTCTGCCTCAGTAAAAAGTAGAATTTAGAGCTTAGTTAAAAGGTTTCCTAAGTTCAGAGGTAGGCTGAGTACTTTTGTTTGTTTTTAACTGCGGTAATTGCTCTGCAGTATTGTTTTATTGAGGACCTACAAAAACTGCAGGACTTGCAAGAATCACTTACAGCAACACACTGCCACGCTCTCATTTTTTTAGTTTTCCCCTCTATTTGTAGACTTAATGTGCTCAGTACAGCTCATGCTCATTTTCCTGCTGACTGCACTGTATTTTGGAGTGGCACACTCCTCTCATGCAGAATGGGAGCTGCCCACTGTGGTTCACTTGTGAGAAAAAATAATGACTCACAGATACCATGAGGTGCTTTATTGCATGCTAATTTAAATTACTGCAATGCAATGATAATTGCTCCTTTATGAAAAGGGCCCCAAGTGCAATCTAAATGAATTCCTACCCTCAGAAAACAAAGGGTAGCGCTGAGAGGAAAAACAAAACAAAACACAGCAGATTTGAGATGGCTGGCTATGAGTGGTTTTTTTTTTTTCTTTCCAAGATTCCTACATCCAAAATAATCATAGTTACTAGAAAAAATGCCCAAGGGCCAAAATAGAAATTTCTGAGCTCTGCTCACAACAATACAAAAAGAGTTGAAAATAAAGATCTTGTATATAAAGAAGCTGCCAATCATGCTTTTAACTCTCAGTTTCTCAGATACTTTCTGGGGAAGAATGACTGACTATCTATTTACTGATGAATGCCATTTTCTTGTCAGCATCCCAAACAGTTTAGAGCCTGACAAATCATCGAGTTAATTTGCTTGGCTCTGAGACTGACAGCAGAAATTACAAATACTCGACACATGCTTCTGTCAGTCCATCACATCAGGAGTGAACTGGAGAGGGATCAGTGTGCCCAGGCCCTCCAGCTGCTTCACCACACAGCTTGACTCTGCTGACATTTGGGGGTAGGATCCTTCCTGCTGTAGTTATCCGCATCCTGGAGAAATTGCCCCTATTAACATTGGTAATTAAAGTTGCAAAGACAACTGATTAAATACAGTATGAAGTACAATGCAGCAGTTTTCAAAATAGGTGTAAATTAAGGAGGCAATTAGGTAGCTCAAGTCCTATTAAACAACTTGGAAAGGACAAGAGTGATGGAGAGGAGCTGCCAATTAATTAGAGGGTAAAGCAACCCTCAGGTTCTGTGACTTTGACTGGCAGTGGTGCTGTGGGCCCTGATGCTACACTTTCCATGCAGGGTTTCAGGGCACTGGTGCAATCCTCCTTTTCTCTGCCCACTGAGGATGTTCACCGTGAGTTTACTCTATCACAGCTCCAGACTGGGATTTTTGGGTATTTGCTTTTTTGGTATTTTGTTTGCCTCCTTAATAGGTGCCTCCATGCAGAGCTTTCTGGCAGGGCTTCTCTTGCTGCTAACTCAGGCATTTGGCAGAGTTAGTTTTTCCCACTGGGTCTGAAAACCTTTTGACATTTGTTTATCTCTTCAGTTTTTGTTCCAGTTTCTCATCTTAATTTCCAGCCTGTTCTTTTCCTCTCACTTTTTTTTTTTTTTTTTTTAAGTAACACATGCTGTAATTCCAGGATGTGTAGCTGCAGACTGAAGATGCTGTATATTATTGCTGTATTTGCTTGTGTGACAAGTCTCAGCTAAAATGTGTGTACTAAAATGTATTTAATGAAGTACCACTGTTGCTTGCAAAGCCTTGGGAGATCCAAGGGCCTTTCTTTCTGTTAGTTTTCTTTTTTGAGAGGTAACACAATACTCTTTCCACTACCAAGTTTGATCTTTGCTGAAGTTGATATTTATACAGTTCTAACCAGAAGGAAACCTCGTTCAGTAAAGTGCAGACACCAGTGGTCACAGAATCACAGAATCACAGAATCAGTAAGGTTGGAAAAGACCTTAGAGATCATCAAGTCCAACCTATCACCTATTACCTAACCCAGCCA